>LKNJ01002250.1:0-99865 GCA_002120245.1 Maccullochella peelii
CATTTCGTACATCTAGGTGAAACGTGCCGCAGGGGCTCGTTTTTTAAAGATTTGTAGGTGGCGCTATTGAGCCATTGAACCACACCCATGCGCGAGACCCATAAAATATCAAATTTTTCACCACTTCTGATGCATGTGCAAAGTTTCGTGAGTTTTTGAGCAGATATAGCCCCTCAAAAACGCGATTCTTTTGGGAGAATAATAATAATAATTCCTTCAGTTTCAATAGGGTCCTCACACCGAGGTCGGTGCTCGGGCCCTAATAAAATCTTTTAAGATTACTCAAGCAGACAGATTTGTGCAGACTATGACAAGAACTCACAAAATAATAGTTTCATTCTTCAGAGGAATAATAACAATAACAATAATATCCTTTCCCTGACAGCTGGCCAAAAATGGTCTTAAATGGTATTCAAATGACAATGTTATATATTTTTTCATTATTCAACATCTAAAAACCTTCCACTTAGTTGCATCACTCAATTCACTTTACAAATATATTTGAAAATTGCACATAAATTTGCAGGTTTAACAGTCATTTTATTTTATTATATTTCTTGTCTACTTTAATGCATGATTCAGAAAAGCACTGACCCTGAACATGTGAAGACTGAACATGACTTATGTCTAATATGTAAAGTAGCCTTTGACAGGTGTCAGTCAAATCTCAAATCTGGTTTTGATGACACTGCATCCTCTTTATCATGCACTGTATGGTCAGGACATGTCAGCCTGTCCATTCTCATTTTGCCTGAGGAGCTTCTCAGCTTAGACGTCATTCAAATTTAATTTATGTCAGTTTATGTATACAGAACACAGTGTTGAACAAAGCACATTTAAAAAGAAGATAAAAATACAATAGATATTTAAAATGAAAAATAATTAAATGGAAAATAAAAAAATACACAATAAAGCATATTGCACAGAAATACATTGAATAATACAGACAGAATATAATAAATCATACACACAGATACACTTTTGACATAAAAAATCCAAAATGCTTTTAAATGGTAACTTTGACAGTTACACTTAACCACAGTCTTGAAGAAATACATTTTCTTGCTATACATGTAACAAATAAAGATGTTGTCTTCTCTTTTTCTCTTTACACCACATCTACAGCTAAAGATACACTTCTTCATGCTCAAAGCTTTGTGGCAGCAGGTCAGTAGAACTTCAGGAGCTTGATGGACTGATGACTATACAGCTGTTGGTGTACAGGGAGAAGAGTAGAGGGGAAAGGATGCAGCCTTGAGGGGAACCGATGCTGATGGTCTGGGAGTCAGAGACATGTTCCCCCAGCCTCACGTGCTGCCTCCCACGTGCTTCCTCCTGTCAGTCAGGAAGTNCTTTTTCTCTTTACACCACATCTACAGCTAAAGATACACTTCTTCATGCTCAAAGCTTTGTGGCAGCAGGTCAGTAGAACTTCAGGAGCTTGATGGACTGATGACTATACAGCTGTTGGTGTACAGGGAGAAGAGTAGAGGGGAAAGGATGCAGCCTTGAGGGGAACCGATGCTGATGGTCTGGGAGTCAGAGACATGTTCCCCCAGCCTCACGTGCTGCCTCCCACGTGCTTCCTCCTGTCAGTCTCAGCTCTGGTTTTACACACAAAGTGATTTGGTTTTATGTGCAAAGTGATATACAGTATATAAACAAAACTCTCGTGGAACAAGTTGGCAACATGTGATAGACAGAGTTTGGACTTTAACTTACAGTAAACAAAAATGTCCTGATAGATTTAATGGGCTCATCCTGAGGATGGCTGCTTTATTCCAAAAGATTTGACAGGATGAACTTGTAAAATCTGTGTTACAGCTTATCTGTCAGATGCGTAGAAAAGTATAGAATGTCATTTACCATTAGATCCTGTCATCATGACGGGATAGTAGTAAAAGTAATTATACATAAATAATGAAGTTACCGCTGCTATTCCACGTTGGTAAAAATGTCCATTCTTAATTTGGAGATGCCTGTATCGTTTCCTCTGTTTTGTGATGGCTACAGGGTCTGATCTGACGCCCCTACCAGCGGAAGACATCATCTGACTGTGTCTTCAATAACTGTTACAAATCACTGTTATAAATCAGTTTTATGATGTGACAACGCTATGGTTAAGGTTAGTTTAGGAACAAAAACAACTTGGTTAGGGTTAGGGAAAGATCATGGTTTGGGTTCAAATATGTACTGAGGCCCCAGAGAGCAAGAGGACAGCGGTGAGTTAAAAATGTTATGATAAGTAGGAAAACTGTTTTTTGTCCTTTCACAGGCTGCATCAGTGATTTTAAAACTACTTTTGCCATTTAAGTCTTAATGATCGTTGTGAACATGAGTGACTCTTCTCACAGTGAATCTCACATTTCATATCAATTTCATTTACATTAACAGAGAGTGAATTCTGCTGCCTGTTTTACAATATCCCACAGTGAATGACAGGACGATTAGTTGAGATCGTCTCTCTTAATTTCTAGTTGCTCTCATGCTGTATGTAAAATGTTTTGCTGTCAGTTATTCATGCACTCAGTTGGCATAAATGAACATTGAAAATAGAGTGCTAGAGAGAGTGCTGGTCAGATTATTACTGTGGTTGTACAAACCTCTTCTGCCCCGGTCGCACCGCAAAGGGAAAATTGGTTTTATAGACTGATCTGATATGAGAAGAATCTCCTCAACAACTTAAAATTAGCTCTTTCACATGGTTTCATGGTTTATTCAATTGATTAATTTGTGGGTAATTTGTATGTTTAGCATTGTGCTGCTGCATCCTTTCTGTTAATCTGACAGCATTCAGTTCAGCATTGTGTCCTGTTGAAAGTGATACAGAAATGTTAAGAGATCGCAGTTGGGACTTTTATGTAAAAGAAACTTGAGTGTTTATTCAGACATGAAACCAACATGTTAAATTACCATCAGAATAATGTAAAGAGGTGCATGTCTGAAAGGGGCTTTAGTTAAGGTTATGGGACCTTTGTCGTCATGATTACAATAATAACTGCTTGGTTAAGGTTAGAGAACAATGGTGGTCATGGTTAAAAGAAACCAAGGTTGACTGTCCCATGTTTTGTTGACCCATCCATCCACCTCCCTCTGTGGACCAGCACTGTTGTACTACTTCCTCCTTTCCCCTCATCAAAATTGAATTCCTATGGCCGCTAGAAGGCTTTGTAAACAAATGTAGTTTTTGGGCATTTGCTGAAATGAATGACCAAACTCTCCTAACACAACATCACAATCCATCATGACATAATCATCAACAACTGTGGCCTGGTTTTTCCTACCAACATTTAAAAGGTCAAAGCAGTATAGCTACAGAAATCCTTCCATGTTTTTCTAGACAGCAGTCAGACTGAAATGGAACACTGACTGGAAGGATGCAGAACAGTCACACAATGGCACTTGCTGTATTTACCAACTGGATGCTTTCATGTCACTTAGAAGACAGGTTGAGTTGAAAGGAATTTAAAACCTAAAAAATGTATTCAGTTTCACTTTCAGGAGCCATATCACAGGTAAATCTACAGAAAACTTTGACCACTATCCTAGGTCCTTAAAGATATATTTACCCCATTGGACCCTATGTTGTATTTTTTATACAGTAGATATAAATTGTTTTTTTTGTGTTTCAGATTAACACACAGAGACTTGTGTGTGTCAAAATCTGAAACAAATCTGTATAGTTGTGTAAAATGCACAACAGAAGTCACATAATGATTTAAATGGAGGTGACCAGTGTTTTAAAAGGGTGTGACAAACTATTATACTTGTATCTGGAAGGTCCAACAGCCAAAAGGGCAATTTCCTGTCACAAACAACATCATGAAGACATAATGGTAATAAAAAGTACCAATCGGGAAAAGAATACTTGAACATTTCCAGTGCACTGTATATTCCTAGGTGAGCAATGAGGTCAGTAGGTGGTTTAAGATGGTTTAGGTAAAATGTTACTAAAGTGAACAGGTCTTGTCTCGTGCTTCAAGTCACTGTTGACATTTTCCAACACATCTTTCCCCAACTAGTGCTGCGAGTGCCTAAACAGAATCATAAATAATGTAACCGTGCTTTAGCTGTTATGAGCAGATATTGTTATATTATGAGAAAACAATGAAATGTCAGAGAACATTTTACTGATACATTCAGTATCAAAATGTTTCGACTTGCGAGATATGTTAATTAACAAGGTTTCCTCATGTTGATAAAAAATGTAATCTGGGTGTATTAGTTTTATTTAATAGATATTTGCTGTTGCAAATTACTAGTGCAAATGTAATTCCTACCAGACAGGGTTGGAACTATGTATGTAATACACTCAATCAAACAAGTCCAGGAAGAACTGTTAAATGGTCTTGGAAAGTACATTAATATGGGTATTAAATACCTACAGGTTGATCTACAGGTTGGAGGATACAGTAAAATGAACACATGAAAATGTTTTGCAATTTAATGCAATAGCCTGGCATTATGTCCCATCTAATAATATTTTTCTTTGTTGACACTGTGTCAGAAAGGTGTAATTTGGGAGCATGTAGTTTGTATTGCTGTATTGGGTTGCAATATATTGTATTGTATATTGTGTAGGTGTTTCTGTACCTCCACCTATATGGGCCAACATTCCTGAATGTTACACTGGTGAGCTAATGTTATGTCCAAGCATCATGTGACTGCACATTAAGAAACACTGTAGGTAAAAGATAAGTCATTCTTTATACATTTTAAAACATGGCAGTAAAATAAGTAGGCGCGTAGCAACTAGTGGTATTAAAGTTAACCAATCAGGAAGGCTTGAGAGTTAAAGAACAACAGGACCGTACTGCTGTTCATTCAGTCTACACTCAGTTGGTCCACCTAGCCAAAACTAATGGAGCCCCATATACATATAACTTTATCTTCAGTTCAGTTTTTGATTAACTGTTTTAGAGAGGTGTTTATTGCCAAGTAGGTTTTCATATACAAGGAATTTGATTCAACTTCATGGTTATTCTGGAGGATGTTTGCTGCTGTTGAATTATATTGTGCTATACTACTACTACTACTACTTTGTCCACCCAATTTGTATCAATGAGATAGACTAAATATTAAATACAACAAGGCAAATAAGTGTATGTCAATGTGTCTATAACTGTCTACACAACACAAATACCATTACCAGAACAGTTGCTACAACTGATACTTCACTCTCAAGACAGACATTTCATTTGAAATAAGTACCCTTTTCTCATCAATTCCGATGTCAGGATTACACAGATCTGACTACAAAATAAAAAGCACATCAAACATTGTGTAAGAAAATCCACGTCATTCCTTACAGCCCCCTACTGAGTACACTGCCAGCAGATAAGTCAGATAAGGCTACAGTGAAAAAATCTATGAAGGACTTTGAAGTTCCCTGAATAAATGTGGTCCAAAATGATCGATCATTTATGTGGTCAGGGTGACATCTAGTGGGATTAATAAGTAACAGCAGTAGACAACAGAGGAATAGTGCAAGGAGTCTTCAGGATGTTGATTGATTGTATGAGGCAAATAAGTAGAGTAGTTATTTCTTGCTTCTTATTGCAAACCACAAGCAGAATGGCCAGTCATAAAAAATATGTATCTAACTGGACTCATAGGTGTAGTCCAGAACAGTACAGAGACAAAACCACAGTATATATTCATCCAAGAGGATGGAGAAATCAGACCCTAAAGTGGCACTTCAGCAATAATTTATTATTACACATACCCCAAAACAAAAAATTTACTGACTTGTTCATAGTCATTGTACGACGCTTATATTAATTAAAACTGAGTTAAGTAATGCAGGTAGAATAACAGCCTGGCCTGAAGTCCTAGTGATGGATTCTGTGGGGAGGGGACACTGCATTACAGTTGGCAGTGTTCTGTTCTCAACAATAAATGGATCTTTTAATGGACTAAAAAACAAGAGGAAAGAGGATTTACCACATATTTAACTTATTCAGTTGCAAAGATTGGTCTGGGGAATTAATCACATGATGGAGCTTGTTTCTCTGTTAATATCTCAAACACTACAGTAAGTCCCAAACAAATAATAGTGTTGGGACTTACCGTACCCTTTTGTGAGCTAATTTCAGGCAGCTGAGGCTGAAAAAGATGATCTTACCACCTCAAAGCGCTAATATTATACAACAACTGAGATAATATGCAACCTTTTTCTTCAACTTACCCTGAAAGTCTGAAAAGGCAGGAGGTTATCCTGTGCAGCCACAGCCTTAAAGCAGGAAAGCATACTTTTCAGAAATGTCTAGTCTTGATAGAGTCAGTGTTTGCATGCATAATTTTCCAATCAAACTACTTTTTGCCACTTATTCTTCATATATGCTTTAATCACCCTATGAATGTTCAGCTTAGTGTTTACTAATAAATAAATTCACTCCAGCGAAAGCACTGTTTCATTGGGAACTCAATTGTTTTAGTCATTCCTTATTTTGTCTGAAAATTCTCCTTTCAGTCAAACTACAGAATTTGTCCCTGGTGATCATTAGCTCTGCTGACAATAATCCATCACTGTTAGCCATGCTCATACTTTCGCCTGCGCTGTGTGTGTGGGAAACAGCTTTCTGGAGGAATTGAGGCCTTCTAGCTGGTTTGTGCTGAAAAGTGGTTCATTTCTTATCTTACAGTGTACAATGGGGGAACCTTATGAACAGATGAGGCACCAGGTAAGATAAGTGTATCGTGGAAGACAGTAGAGGTGTCATGAGGCATCATGAGGGAGGACCCAAGCGCAGACATCTCAACAGGCCGCTTCCGGAGGACAACCCGGAGGCAGGGCAGAACCAAGGATGGAAATCTCAGGGGGACGGCCCGGAGGATACCCAAACCTACTGAGCCACTCCGGAGGGCGGCGCCATGGGAGGAGCCGCTCCAGAGGGTGGGCTGGAGGGCCGCTCCGGAGGGCAGCGAGGAGCCGGGACTGGAGACTGCTGCGGCCCAGCCGGGACTGGAGACTGCTGCGGCCCAGCCGGAACGGGGGGAGGATGAGGCTGCAGCTGGCGGCTGCCCTCTTGGCAGTGGAACTGGCGCTGGCGGCTGCCTTCTCGGCAGCGGGACCGGGACAGGAGGCTGCCTTCTCGGCAGCGGGACCGGGACAGGAGGCTGCCTTCTCGGCAGCGGGACAGGAACTGGGGCTAGCCGTGGTTCAGGTTCCGGTGGCGGTCGGACCGCCGGCTCGGAGGCTGGAACGGACCAACCCATCCACCTGCCGAAGCACAGCTCCACGTCGCTGAGCGGCCGAGCCCCCTGACGGTGCTGGTGGTCGCGACGGTTGCCGCCCTGGTGGGAATATGGCCAGGCGGGTGCCCACTAACGGTGACCGCCAGCAGTCCAGAAGGCTCCCCAGGTGGTCAGTGGTCGGTCTGTACCTCTCCGGAATATCAGGAGGGAGGTCCTCCCACTCAGCCAAATCCGAGTCCTCCAGGTCGTCGGGCGTCAGCTCTTCCCACTCGTCGGAGTCACTGTCATACATAGCCAGGAAGGCCGCCTGCCCAGTCCACCCACGGTCTGCTGGGTCCAGTTGTGTTTGGATCTTTCTGTCATGAGGCATCATGAGGGAGGACCCAAGCGCAGACATCTCAACAGGTTAGAAACAAAGGTGTATTAAATTGGCATGAACGTGGCAATAACACAGGGCACATCTAACATCTAACATCTGACACCGACACCTACATACACCAACAAAGATCCGACCGGGACTAACTGAAAGACACAGGGATATATAGGCCCAGACACTGACGAAGGAGAACAGAAACAGGTGAGTAGACAATCAGGGCCAGGGGGAAACACTAGGGCAAGAACACACTGGGAACATGAGACAAAACCAAAAACCAAGAATCAACAAAAGTCCACATCGTGACAAGAGGCATGTAGAATAGTTGGGCCAGTATTTGGCCTGTGAGCATCATTAGAACTATCACACGAAAGATTTTCTGGAGTGCCTTCTATTGTCACGATGTCAGTAATGTTGGAATCTCCAGGGATCCACCACCAGTCTTCAACTGGCCCAGCATTCTGGATCTGTTAACCATAGCTATCCCTTTGAATGGCTTCCAGTACTGTTTGACTGTTGACCAGGTGGAACCATCGTTCTATCTTCAATCCAGCATGCTTTTCAACATAGACAACATAGAGTCTGGCTACAAAGACTGCGCCGCAGATCTCAGCCTTGACTGCTTCTCCATTCTTCTCTCATTCAACCAGTGGCATCAGCTTGGCTTTAGATTCCACAAATCAGACCTCAATTCCTTGACTTGTGTTCCACCTCAGGTACATCACAGCTCCATAGGTTTTACCACTTCCATCAGAGAATGTGATCCCCCAGGGTATTCCTCTCCAGTCAACTGGTGTGAGGCTCCTGTGGAACTTGATTTGTCCAAGCTGTACATACTCCTCAAACAACTGAATGCCTTCTTCTCTGAGGCCCTCTGAGAGTGGTTTATCCCATGTTTCTCGGGTCAGCCCCCGTTTCCTGGAAGGCTTTCCTGGCTAGGATGGCTGCCTACTGCTTAGCAATTGTAGCTAGGCCAATCGGGTCGTAAAGTCCAGCTACTTGGCTGAGCAGTTCCCTTCTAGTCAATGGGTCACCTCCTCCTTGAGAAGATCCTTGCCTACTCTCATCTTCTTTCTCCTTTTGGAAAAGTTGATTAAAGTCATCATGTAGAGCTTGTCTTCCCCCACCAGATACCCCAATACCCAGGGCTTTATTGTCTTCATCCCTCATTTGGTTTGGAAGTATCAGGGTTTGACTTTTCTCCAGAGCTTCTCCTGATCTCAGGACTTCTGCTACAGTTCCCTGCCTCCCACTTTGCCTCAACCGGACCCATGGTATGAGAAAAAAGCATCCATCTCAACTCCTTCTGTGATTTTGTCCAGTTCCTTCAGGTCATAATGGGAATAGGAAAGGTTTTCAGTTTAGCCATTTCCCACATAGCTGTGCAATGCACCCAGCTGGTCTATCTCCAATGCTGACTCTTGTAATGGCATATCCACCCATCTTTTCATCTGGACTATCTCTCCAGAGGAATTTTTGGAGATGCATTTCACGCTCCTCAAGCCACACTTAATTGTACATCTTCTTGATGTCACCTACGGCTGCATGCACACCTGTTCTGAATATGAAGCATGCTAGGATGTCTGTTGTTCATGATTCCATCAGTGAGTTTGATGGCTGCTCCCCATTCAACCATCTCATGGACTTGGGTTGCATAGTGTAATGATTGCTTCCTGGGTCTCTATACTGACCTTGGAGAGTCGCAGTTTACTTTTTGTATTGGGAAGACGCATGTCTGATCCCTTATAGCGGGTTCTGTGATATAAGTCTCTTTTTGGATGCTGAAACCATGACCTGCCCTCAATAAAACTACAGCTGAGGTATGAAGATTTTTGTCTGGTATTCATCCCTTCTACTTCAACATCTCCCCGGAGATCACCTGCATCTCAACAATTGGCAACTTGCCACTCTGGTTCTTTCTTCAGTTGCTTTGCTGTCCTCAAGAATGTGGCCTCTACTGCACTTTTATTGTTGGTGAGAGAGGCTGGGTTCTCAGTCCATGGGTTTTTACGCCAAGCGGTATTTCTTCACTGGACCCAAACACAGGACTTGAACCAGGTAGGTAAAAGAAAGTATGTTTATTAAACAAAGGAATGCAAGGGTGCCGTGATGAGTAGAAAGTGAAGCAAGGCGTGGGTCTCGGGAGCGGGTCTGGGGCCTGTGGCATGGAAGCCCGGGATGGCTCGTGGCTGATGGTTCATGGTTGTGGTGTCAGCAGGGTATCCACAAAAAGAGCGTGACAAGGCAAGGTCAGCAAAAACAGCGAGAATTCTGCAGCACAAAGAAGACGAGAGTCACAAAAAAACCCAGCAAGACAATAGCAAACACTTAACTTGGAAGTAGTTTGGGAGAGCCTTGACAAAGTACCACTTGAGTGGACGAGACGATCTGGCAAAGAGCGGAGATCATTTCCCACTACTTGTACTCCTTCTTCTAATGAGGGTAGATGAGCCACAGGAGTGTCAAGCAGGCAGAGGCAGGCAGCCACGCCCCTTGACCCAGATCTTCCCCAGGTAGCAGACACACAACCACAGGACAGACACAACCAGAAAGACAAGACAACAGACATCCAGACAGTTCCTAACATGGGTATTCTGCATCCCAATGTGGAGGTGTTATGAGATGAGATGAGCATCTTTCCTCACGTAGATGAGGCCTTCTTTTATGATTTAAGTTCCCTCTCCTCTGCCAGGGTCATCTCTTTTCCTCCTGGTTAGCTTTCCACAGCGACATCCTCCAGACTGGCTCACAGGCCGCTCTGATGCTGTCCCATTTCCACCACTCCAGGACCTCACGGTTAGTAGCAGCTGTAACCTTCACCTCAGCCATGTCTTCCTGTTGCACCTGGACTACATGACTGCAGCATGGAGTGAGCCAAGTGCATCTTGGACTCGTGTGCTGTCGCCCACTGTCTTCCCCAATGGACCCTCCCACAAGACGAGGTCGCCCACAACTTTCACCCTTTGTGGAACAAGTCTTCCCTCTCGGTGGCTCATGAGAAGTTCAACCTCTTTTGGCCTCCTCAAATCCCTCAACCTTGACCTCTGGGGAGAATTAGTGCAACTTCTCAGATGACTTTATGCACTTTGGCAATCTCATCCAGGCCATAGCAGACAAGTTCATGAGCTCTCTCTGTTCCTTTAGGAGTGTTGACTCTGAAAACATATCTTTTAGTGTTCACCTTGATGGTCATCCCACCTACCCCATGCACAACTAATGTTATCTTCTTGCTTCATAACCTCAGTCTGTCAGCAGTCTTATGGGTAATGTAGTTTGTGTCTGACGCAAGGTCCATTAGAGTACCAATCTTCTGCCCTGTGTTGGTAGTAACCTCCATTAGCATCATGATGAGAGGAGGTTCACACAGGCCACTTTTCTCCAGAAGCTCAGTCTGGTTTTTTATCAGTGCTGTTAGTTGTAGCAGTCTTGTTGGTGAAGGTCTTTCTGCATTTTTCTGCTAGTTCAGACAAGAGTTCCTCCTGTTCATCTGTTAGCCTGTTTTTAGCTCCACTTCTTTTTTCACTCTTCTCATTGCTCATTTTGGATTCTCCTTTCTGACAAAGAAAGTAATGGTGATCTTGCAGTGGTTCCCTTCTTACAGTCTTTGTTCCTGCATAGGTAAGTGTCTCTGCAATATCCATCATCATCATGACATATGAGACATTTTCTGCATGCTCCCAGTTTCTTTACGGCAGCTTTCTTTTCAGACAGCTTCAGCCCTTTGAATTTCCTACAGAAGAAAATCTTGTCATGGTGTTTCTCTTCACCAGACATTGTCAGGATCTGTAATCTTTGTTTTGGTTTCCTGTTTTATTTTGAAGTCTTTTCTCTTGTTTCCTGTTTCTTCCTGCCCTTGTGTCATTATCCTTGATTGTCCTCACCTGTTCCCCGATTACTCACCTGCTCCTGATTACCCTGTTAGTCTTGTCGTTATTTATACCAGTCTCTGTCCTTTGGTCTTTGTTGGTTCATTTCGCGTGGGTGTGTGTATCTGGTGTGATGTGTTTTGAGTTTCTTGTACGTTATATCTCATGTTCCTGTATTGGATGTTTCTTGTGCCTCTGTGTTTTCCTGAACCTGGACTAACTGCTTGTTTGCTTGCCTGCCTGCCTACCTGCACCGAGAAGTAAGCATTTAAATAAATCTTCTAAAACTGCTTTCAGCCTCTTCAGCTGTCTGCATTTGGGTCCACCTCCTGCTATTCCCAGTCATACCCCGTGACGCACACATCCGTCTCCTGGATCTTCTCTATTTGCAGTTCTTGTAGAAGCATATTTCTATCTGTCTGGTTTCTCCACTTTTCCCACAATTTTTAGTCATTCAAGATTATTTTTGAGGAATTTCAGGAGCATATCAAAATGGTTGTTTGAAGTCACTTTGTTTGTAAGGTAATGATAAGGACAGTCTCTCTTAACAAAGTTAGGCAGCTTGCTTTCAATGGATTTTATTACTAGTGGGCTTCTAATTGCACCAGAGTTTCCCAGCTCTGAGAGATCTGATAGGGCTTTTTCTACAGACAGGATAAGGTCAGTGACTTTTCATGGCTGCCATTGAACAAGGGAAGACTGGTTGGCTTAATTTTCAGAATTGGTGTGGCTGGTATGGGCAGTACTCTTCCTCTCGCACCCTCCACAGCTTCTGCGGCTAGCTCATCCTCTGCAATCCCCCATGCTGTGTGAAGTCTACTTTTCATAGCTCTAGCCTGTTGGTTACTATCAGGATCTTGACTCGGCCCTCTAATTATTTTCTCCATCCGTACAGTAGAGTGCGAATCTGATCTGGAATGAGAGTGGGCAGCACGAACATCCACAGCAACAAAGATTACAGAAAGACGTCTCTGTCTCGTAAATATTACGCTCGCTACCTACTAATTGGGTGACATAATGGTGGAGTTAGTCTCTCAATCACAACCAATATTTTTATTGATTTGCCCCTGTTAATAGGTGTACATGTGGGAAATGTGCTTAAATGCCGAACGAAGTGGGAAACATCCTGTCTAACATTATGGAAAGGATACCTACAGAGACGGACCTTTTTGTTAAAGAGTAAGATCCTTTCATCTTCCTGCAACAACTCAACCTCTCGCGAGATTTCGGAGCGAGACTTTTCCTTGAGCCAGACATTCTGTTTCTGGTTAAACTAAAAGGATCTTACTCTTTGACAAAACGGTGTCAAAGGGTGATTTCACACCTATAGTTGGTATGAAAGTAGTTGGTGCTCTGGTCCTCATCAGTTGATGAGTTTGTAAACTTTGAGCATTTTCCCTTGGTCCGGTTTCTTTTCATACAGAGAAAAATCCAAGCAAACCAAAATGCATCACTACAAACCCTGTGAGAATGTTTTTACAAGAAGGCAAATGCAGGAAGACGGTCCTGTGTTCTGGACTAGTGCATATTTCTGTGACCGAAACATTCCTATGCATCTTAACATGGAGCAATGGCACAGTTGGCATTTTCTCATAACCGTGGTAATTATCTGGACAGTATACCAGGCAAAACTATACCAGCAAAATGCTGTATGCACTTTGAGGAAACGTCTTAAATACTATACTGCTTCACACTTTGCAAAGAAGATGTGCTGCCTTCAGAGGACTGAGCAGAACAAGGAACTTAGGTCGGATCATGTTCCCACCACAAATGAACCGCTCCAGAGTTCGTTTGTAACCAGACCGAGACCACCTCCTCTAAAGTGTTCACACCTGCCCAAACGAACCGCACCAAGGGGGAAAACCCTCCAGGGTTCAATTCATCCGAACTAAAGAAGGAAGGTGTGAAAATACCCCAAGTGTATTTTGGAGACCAAATATAAACATAAAACCCTGCCCATGTCACATTTATTCAAGGAGTTTATTCATGCCCATTATTTTGTAAGCTAATCAAAAGTTTGTTTTCATATATTGTGTGCACATGTAGGACTGTAATCAGTGCTGTTGAAGACATTTCACCATGTTCAAAATCACACTTGAAAGCAGCTATTGTATTGGTGAGTCAGATAAATTGTAAAATTTTGTATTTAAATCAGCATGTCATTATGACATTCTTGTTGACTGGATTATGGGAATTTTCTGTATTTTTTTTGTATGTTTAAATCTGTTCCTGCAGGATAAAATTGAGTATTGAGTGACACTATCCTTTCTACAGCAATCCAATCAGTATAACAGAAGTAGTATATTTGTTTTGAATTATTCAAGAGTTTATTTAATGCTTTTTATACTGCATATATTTGAAAAACTTGAGTATAGGAATTTAAAGGACCTTACGGGCATCATTTGCTCTTCCTAGGATGATGGCGTCTCATCCTCCCTCACCGTTAACTGTCAATTGGCTTGAAATGATACATCCAGTACTCCTCCATGTACTGAGAAACTCTATTGGGCCACCAGAGAAACCTTAGCAGGTTAGAATCTTCAGCTGTTTATTTGAAACTGCTTTTTCCACAATTCATGCATTCTCATAACTGAGATACGATTAGTAGTGATTTCAGGTTGTTCAATCTGCTCCACCAGTACAACCTGGCCCAGTCAATCCCAACATAGTCTCAATATCAATCCAAATCTGACACAATGCAACTTCCCATAATCTTTTCATGGCCCATAGTGTGTCAGAAAATCTTTTACTCTTCCTGAGATATCCAGCCTATTCATCAGACATACTGTACAGAACAATGCTGAACTCCCTTGGTCTAGAAAGGCATAAGTCTCCACAATTTTATGGCCTTATTTTAGACTTGACCTTGACTGCAACGATGAAGAGTTTGCAATCATGCTCACCGGCCACTGGTTTGTACTGCAACCAGAGCACTGCCCACTGCTGTGTTGATATCAGCAGCTGCTTGATCTTTCTCTGCTCCATTTTCCTTCAGGTGAATATGAAGCATGCTAGGATGTCTGGATCCATATAACTCACATGACAATCGCCTACTGCAATCTTTATGTGCCCAATGCACAAACAACCAAAACAGATTCCATGCTCTTTCAGGAAGGCTATGGCTATGAGGCACAAATGACTCAGCATGAGCCCTTTCTTCCATTTTGTTAAATAGCATTTCACACCATTAGATTACTTCCTGTAAAACAACAAAATGTTTGGCACATCAGCTTTTGTACAGATTAAACAAATGAGATATAATATGTGAATCTGTCAGCTTTAGAGGTGTTGGTAGGAGGATTTTGTTACCTTTGGACTGGACAGAGCCTGGTTAGCTTTTTCCCCTTATCAGTCTTTATGCTAAGCTAAGCTAACCAGCTGCTGGCTGTGGCTTAATATTTAGCATGAGATGTGCATAGACATGAGTGGTATCGGTCTTCTCTCAGCAAGAAAGACAGGAAGCGTATTTCCCAAAATGTTAAACTATTCCTTTGAGGTTGGTATTTTTTATTGGACTGTTAATGTTGTACAATAGCCCTCCTTCTGTGTACATTTGACTTCTTATACTCTATGTATAGATCATGCTACACTTTAATAGAATTTTTTTATTGAATGTATATGAGTGAATATACATTACAGTGAGGATAACAGGTGTCTGTGTTGACCACATTTCACAGTAAACACGTTTGAAAGACCTGAAAAAGCTAGGTCAGTGGACCCTTAAGATTATTTAGTTATGTCGAAGTGTGATCACCTGAGCCTAACTCAGCTGCTGATATCAGCAAAAACGCTGTTGTCCCATGTCACAGTCACAAGTTGTCATTTGGCCTTCTTGAAGCTTTTCAACAAATTAAAAATGACAGTCTGACGTAATAACCGGACTGAGGCCAGAGATGAAAGTGGAGGGCAGAAGAGACATGGATGCCCGAGAGTGGTGTGCTGCAGATGAATGCAAAGAGCAACTTTTCGTTGAGAGCGTGATGGACAAAGAATGATGACCCTCATCTCTGAAGTATCTTTGTTAGTTTCTGTCTGCATCTATTTGTTAACATAAGAAGAGTGGGCTGGTCCATTCATGCAGTCGAGTGAACAACACTGCAGGCAACGAGTGGAGCGATGATGGAAAGCCAGCCGAGCTCACCAGGGTTCAGGTAAGGCCTGCATCTTTTTCTTGTTGATTGACAACCAAAGGCATTCCTCATATGTATGGGCGGTTTGTAACTGGTACAAACTTGGTAATTAAATCCCGTAGACCTCAAAACCATTTTACCAGTACTACCTGTGCCATGACACCCAAATGCAATTTAACATACTTTACATCTGTGGTCCAAGATGTTACAGCAGGGGTTCTCAACCTTTTGTAACTTAAGGCCCACTTCTAATTGTTAAAACATTTCCGAGGACCACCTTCCCAAATAAATGAGATAAAAAAACATCATGTCCTGGGTGCTTTGTGTTTAAGTGTCTCTGGAGCTTCGATGATTTTAGCCTCATTTAACAGGATTTCACCACATTCAACACACTGTGCTTTCAGCTCAGCATGACTGCCTGCCATCATGAATCCAAATTTTATGTATTCAGGCTCATATTTCCTCACCACACGCTTTGGAGCTTTTACTGCCGCAGGGTTGTCTTCCACATCACTTTATTGTTTCAAAAACCGATCCATTTTGTGTCACTGCATCCGAGGGAATGTTAGCTAGCAAACAGTGGCAAAACACGTTTCTCTCTACTTGATGATGATTTGACGTTTTTTATTTATGTGACCTCCAGACATACACACTGTCATTTCCATGATTTTATGGATGAATAAATTGAACCTTGAACCTTACCTGAAATTAACGTTTTACCAACCAGGGAATGCCATGATGTGTATTGGAACAACATAAATAAGTAATCATTCTTGTTTGTCATTTTTATGAACTTGAAAGTGTTTTATTGTGACCTGGAGTTAACCTGCTGTTTCATGTTAATGAAACAAAGTGAAACATGACCTGTGAAATTGGGCACATAAACACATAGGACTATACTCAAACGATTAGGTCAATCAATAATTTTTATAATAGATATAAATAATTTGTTTATTGTGCAAAAATGCCATTTGCTGGTTCCAGCCACTCAAATGTGTCAATGTTCTGCCTTTGTGTTTTATACCACTGTAAACTGAATATGTTTGAGCTTGGGACTGTTGGTTTGAAGATGCCACCTTAAATTGGGAGAGATATTTCTGATATTATCTGACCTTTTATACACCAAACTATTAATTAACTAGTCAAAAAAAAGATGGACCAATTAATATAATGGAAATTATTCTTATTTACAGTCATGAAAGAAGAAGAAAAGAGAGTAAAAATATTTGTCAAGTTTATTAATTCACTGTCAGCACACCAGTAAATCTGCTGCATGTGACAGACAAATTCAGTTCACGTCCCTTCTTTTTATACTCCTGCACTGGAACTACCATAAATCAGTAATAACACATTATTAAACTTAAAAATAAAACAAGCAGACCAGGGGGCACCAGGGGAATTGAACATTCAGCTAACACCTCCTCCCCAAATGAGTGGCATGAGGAGCAGGCAGGAGTCAGAGTGCAACAGTGGGTCACTGTAAGGTCACAAAAATGTGGCTAAATGTAAAATTGCTGTCTGTATGCCAAGACTACAATAAAGACACAATGGTAAATGCAGTGCAGCTATACTACTAGCCTTTCATTGTGGGATGTGAGCTCCGTATCGTAGTTCAGCCTAAGGTGTGTGTGTTGGGGTTGTGTCCCAACACCTCCACACATGAGACCAGAGGTGTGAGGGCTCCTCACTGCTCCATCCAACATCACTGGATAACAAGTGACCCTCACCTAAAAGGTCATCTCGACATACTGTGCACCCTGAACGATAAACTGACACCAGCTGCAGAAAAGTCCGACTGCAAGTAAAATGTATTATTTTGTGTAAAAATATTTCTGACTCAGCAGATATGAGTAACTGAAGAGTGCTCACTGCTGTTTGAAAAAGACAAACAAGGAACAGATCCAGATTTCTATCAAAAGGACACAAAGGCCGCATCAAGTTTTATTTACATGACAAATTTCATTCAAAGACGTAACCTGAAATGTATCAACAAGAAGGTTAAAAACCCTTTGTCGTGCAAAAGAGCAATAGCAATCATTAAATGTGTGCTAAAATTAGAAGGGCTACTGCTTCCTCATATTGAAATGGGTCAGTATTTGTCTTCTCGAAATTGTGCAGTTATTACTCTGCTTTTTACTGTTTTTGTATGACTATTGTGATACCTAAATGTGGTAATTAAGAAAGTTGAAAAAATACTCTTCTCAAGCCACTCAAGTGTGAGTGAGTGTTTTGGAGTAGAGACTACAGGGTGAAGACAAGACAGTTAATCATAGTATCATAGTAACTGAACGGATCAATATATGCTGCGACAAGCTTTTTCAGTAAACTCTCTGTTCAGGGTCATAGCTGCCTTTGAGGACACTGAGGTCATGTCCTCCGTGTTATTTCTAAGAATTTGGAGATTTTACCAAGGACTTCACAATCTGTACTTTATATACTCTAGAGTCCAGGGGTGTCAAACTCAATCACTGAAGGGGCCACCTTAAAAAATGTTTAATTCGGGCCAGATAAGCAGGGGCATAGCCAGAACTTTTCTACTGGGGTGACCAGGCTAGACCCAGTGATTATATTGGGATGGAAAAAAATGTCAAATGGCACTTCAAATGTATGGAAATGCTATGCACTGCATGTGGTCGGCTTAATGTTACAATGAGCATTGTTTTCTATGGTTTTGACTCTGAGGATTAACTAAGATAAAGGGTCAAATTGCCTCGGCTAAAAAGAAAGTATGTACACAAGACAAGAGAGCAGTTGGTCACTGATTAGCAGCATTCCTCACTCCGGGGGAGAGCAGATGGGAGGAGGCCCTGTCTGTGCTGTCAGCAAATGTGAAAACAGTGGGGGGTACAATTTCACACACACACACACACACACACACACACACACACACACACACAGAGAAGATGAGGCAGGGTATACAAGTGTGTCATTCCTTGTTTTTCCAGGGCTCTGCTGTGGAGAGAAGAGCATTTGGATGAGTGGACAAACTTTTGTGCAAAGATCTGCTACTGGTGTCCAGTTTGATGCACGGTCAAAGAGTGGTCATGACCTCCGACAGGACAGAGGGGGACAAGATAGAGAGTGCAAAAGTAGAGACAAAGTCAGGTTTGTAGAGTGATTCAAAATCTGAATTTTCCTCATCCAAACCCCAAAGAGGTCCCACTAAATATATTCATTTTATTTTTTTATTTATTGTATTTCTTACTACAGTCAGCTGCACAATTAATTTGTAGTCGTAATATATCATAAGGTCCCAACAAAAATAAACAGACAAAGACTGAACAGACAAACTGAACAGAAATAGTTAGGATTCATGATGTTGTTTAGTTTATGTTCATTTAGCTGCCTAAAAAACAAGATTTTTTTCCCTCACTAATGTCTTTAACCCCTGAACATCCCCGCCGCATTACATCTTAAGCAATTTCAATATCTGTCAGTTTACATTTGATGTGTTTATATCTGTTAAATGTGTAAGAGGCTTTTGATAGATCGTATCTATAAACAGGGTGATTCAAATCCCAAACTTTTAAGCTTTCACCACTTGGAGGCTTCACTGTTTTCAGTCAGACTTTAACTTTGTCATCGTTGTTACAGATTGTGTACAGTTCACATGTCTACTGCTGATTCTTGCATGTAACTCCTGGCTTTGGGTTTTGCAAACAAGCATGTATCAAAAGTAGCTTAACTAAACTCAGTGAACCATTTGACTGATCAGTGTTTTATTTAATAAAACACAAATAATAGCTTGTTGCCAGTCTGGGCATGATTTCTGCTGCTAATTATAAATTAACATAACCTTGAATATTTAATTTCTCGTTGGCTCTGTAGGTATGACATGTCCTATTCTGGCTTGTCCTTTGAAATTCTGTAATATTCCTTGTTTTTCTATAATATCCCTTATATGTTAAAGTCTATGCAATTCCCATATTACATTTATCATAGCATTAGTGCAGTACGGGCTTTAAAAACAAATCTTGTGTGTCTACACAGAGATGTTAGTGCAAATAAAGCCCTCTTCATTAGCAGATGATTGGACTGTAGCAACAAGTATTTGTGCATGCTGGTATCTCTATTATACTAGTCCTATTACTTGGCCCATCATCAGGCCCATTTGTGCCTTTTGCCCAGTTTGCTGCTCTCTGGCTCTCAGAGGGGTGTCCTATGGTTCCTGCTGGCCCCTGACAAGCTTTGTTTATCCTAAATAAAAGGGCCATTAGGGCACATTAGGGACCATTAGAGCGGGCGACCAGTGAGGAACCTTACACCTGCTATAATGGGCTGCACACTCCGTCAGTGCTTCACTAAAGACAGTCTTCTTAAATACATCTTAGTCCATGCTCTAAAATATTGATAATAGCCTTTTTTTAGTAGCACTGAATGTTATTTCAAAATCACTTCATCAGTTGTGACAAGAGAAGGAACAATCTAAATGACGTGTTGTTGTTTTTTTATAAAATCAGTGTAGATCTAGCCTAAATCAAAGCCACACTGATAACCTTTAATGGGAAAACGAAGTGAAAAAACGTGTTTCATTTTTAAAAACTGTATTTTGTTTGCTGGCCCTGTAATACCCCCTCACCCCTGCAGCCTGTTGCTGCTCTCATTGATGAGCAGTTTGGTGTGAAGCCTCCTCCCTTATCTAAATAGCGCAGCACTGCGGGGCGGTGAGGAATCTCAAACCGCCAGGTTGTCTGTAAAAACAGCGAGGAGAAAAGTTAGACACCATCTGTGAGAAAGGCAGCAGGGAGCAGCAGTAAACTAATTAACAAGAGAAAATTAGATTAGGATTAGAACAACAACACCCATTCCTTCAGATCTGCAGCACAAGTCCCATTATACAGAGTGAGTATCATACATCATAGGACAATTACAGGTCCATTATAGTGCCCACACTTCACCAGAGGCTACCATCTTTAACCTACATGAACTTTATAGGGATTGCAGAGTTAGATTCACAGTGCCGGTATAAAGAAGGCCACTAACAATGCAATATATTAATGTTGACCTATAAATCCATACGGTAAATCCAGTAATGCTTTAGATTAGGGCCCGCAGCGTGCAGCGTAATTCTTCCCAGTTTACAGTGTTATTGTTTGCATTTGTATTGTATAGGCCCTACTCCCCGTAATACCCAGCAGTAGCTATAAATTGTGTTTATGTTCCCACATTGTTTCTGTAGTTTTATATTCATTTCTGTAGCCTATAGGCTATTTAGATTTCTATAGTTTCACTTTTATTTTGTACCCCTAAATACTTTTTGGATTGTTATATTTCTTCATTCATTCACTTTTGTGACAGGTCACAGTAATAATAGGCTACCTTTTATTTCTGGGATCAATAAAGTGTCTTTGTTGACCTCATTATATTTAGAATAAGGTTTTGTTCTGGTTTTACAGGTCTTTTAAAAGTGCGGAAGACCTGCTTACACCTTAGTTTAAAATTCAAAACATCACACTACATCATTATCATCATTATTGAGTCCATCATTTGTCATCCAGGGGGACTGTTCCCATCCCTCCAAAGTGCAGACACGCGCACACACACACACACACACGCCCCTCCGAGCACCAGTGCTATATAAGCCCCTGACATCTCTATCAGACATAGGCTATCTCCTTCACAGTTCCGCAGCTCTTTCGGCCACTATAACGTTTGCTCCAGCTGCCGCAGTCCAGTCTTATATGAAAGGGAACAGAACTGCTGTCATCCAACAAGCGAGCATATCCATTTAGTTTTAGTTTTAGTTTTTTTTGCTAAGAAACAGTATTTCGATAGAATTTCCCAGGAAGGATGAGTTCCTCATGCTTGGTCCTCAAGCAGCCGTCCTTCGGCGCTGTACCGTGGTCGCGCCCGCTGACAGTGAGCAGCAGCTTGGACACAATCGGCAGGTAGGTACCGGGGTGAGGGTGGACTACTGAGCGTTGTAAAGTCGACGGTCAAAATGTTAATTCTGACCGAGAGGGTGCTGATGAAAGAGGTGTTATCTATAGCAAACGTATTGGCTGAAATATAAAATGGCTAAAAACCCTTTTATCTAATGTAACTAATCTTAATGGTAGTTTCAATATGTTACCGGTACAGAGACGTTAAGGTTACGTCAGGTTAACGTTACAGCAGCTGCTTTTAGTGATTTAACGTACGGCGTTCACGACCCACACAGCAGTTTGATAATACACAGCTACAGTTACATGTTGTGTCGAAGAAGTGTAACTAGTTAGTTAAGCCAATAACTAGCTAACGCTAGCTAGCTAAACCAGTCCAAATGGTTGCTAGGCGACAGTAGCAGCTGACAACCATAGTCAAGCCAACGCTTCGAGTTGGCTTGACTCAGTTTATCAGAACTGAAAGTCACATTTAGAACGTCATTCAGATTTTTAGTCCTTTTTTCGTTTTCAACAGTAGGCTATGTGGCACGTTGTTAGAATTCCTACCCAAAACACAATTGTTTTTGAACTTATCCAGAGAGACTTTTCATGTATAAATTCCAATTACACAGTCATTTATAGGGTAGATCTCCTGAGGTGGTCATAAGTAAAATCAAGAGGAGCTCACTCTTACCATCTTAAGTTAAATCATGTATAAAATGTTAAAGGAATATAGGACTATGTAAAGTAGGAATATAGTCCTCAAACAAAATCCTACTTGGGTCTGTGCTTTCTTCTGGATCAGTCTGGTGGAGTCTTGTCTTTAAAAGAAAGTTTTCAAACTCTTTGATTAAGAGGATGCGAAGGTAGTATCAGAGATGGAGGAGTATACCTTAAGTCTGTAACCAGAAACTAAACATTTCTCTCTGACATGTTCATTCCTATCTAAGCGAAATGTCTCTCAGCAGTGAGCTGTTTTTATAGTAGCCTAGCATCAGTTCCACTGCAAATTATGACTCAAAGTCGACCTATTTTAGTAGCTTTCGAGGGTGTCGTACGCTGTACTGACTGTAAAGCCCACTGAGGCTGATTTGTGATAGTGGACTATATGAATAAAATTGACTCAACTAGTTTTAGTATTTAATGAATCATGTAAAAGTGGGCTATGAATGCAGTTTTTGTTCTACTCTAATCTGTCCCCCCTTGTGTTCCCCCCACCTTGCAGCCAGCCCTCACTGTGGAGACCGTGGTTGTCCAGCAGCAGGGATGGACCAGAGCGATGCCCACTCAGCAAGCTGACCTGTGTAAGATACAACACCTCCATTCATCTAAGATCCCTGATTCACTCACAGTTAGTGTCTGTTTAACAGTCTTGGTTCTCAAAATACCATGAACTATATTAAGAGACAAAATGTCTGGCTAAGCAAATTGTCTCATGATGAATGTCTGGTTGGTGCTTTCCTGTGCATGGTAAGGCAGTTGAGGAAGTCAGTCCTCAGTCAGTCAAGAGCCGAAGGGCAGCACAGGGTAAAGAAGGTGTTCTACTGTTTACCTCGCGATTGTCGCGACGAAGATAAAATTACTTGTCATAACTTTCCAGAGTTGTAAAATCCTGTCTGTGAGTAATACAATCTGTTGTGCACTGTTTTGCCGTCTGAGAAAAACTTAAACGCATTCATGTCTTTCTCCAACTGGACTTCCTGGATGGGATTTTATTGTCTCACCAGTCCTTCCCCACCAGCACAGGGCTGTTTTTAGTCTGAATCCCCACTAACACCGACCTCTCTCCCTCCCTCCTTGCCTGCACGCCCTGACACACATTTTATCCCACATGGGGCAGTGAAAAGGCTGCAGTTTAAAGTACAAAAAGTCATTAAAAAATTAAGAATAAGAGCATGAGTTCTACCAAAACCTCAACACCTTTTTCTACAGTTATATGACCCCAACTGACATTTTACAATCATCCCTAATTTAATTTGCTCCAAATTTAAGGTCTGGGTGAGTGACTGAAGCAGTGGCTGCTCATTTAGTTTGAAGAGTTGTAAATGGCACCTTTAGAAAGGAGACGCACATTGTGACACATAGGTATATGGCTGTTGTCCTTCTACCCAAGCCTGCTAATGCTGGCAGGAAGCTAACACACACCAAGTGACACCAGGGTGGGAAACTAACACCAGTCTGCAGCCAAACGATATCATTCATTTTCAGCTGCACTGACACGTGACTGAAAGGCTCACCTAGTCTTTTCTCTTCTGACATTTGGCAGGTAACATGATGAATTTGTTGTTATTATTATTATGAAATTCGGTAAGACCAGAATGTAGTTAGAGACAGGCACACTCCCCTCCCAAAAACTGTCTTCCTTCCTGCTTGTTGGGGGAAAGATGCCAAAAGGAGCACCTCTGGGGAGAGAACAGCTGAGGGGACATTCCCACAGTCGCTCTGGAGCGCACACCTCGTTACATAGCCGCTCCCTTCACACGCTGAGCGACGTGCCAGCTCACCCCTGACTCAGCCTGTGATGTGTTAATGCTTCGCTGGCCTTCTGACTGCTTCTAACTGAGCATGGTTCATTTTGTCTAGGTGTTTTTTTTCCTGAATTCATGAGGTTTAGACTTGCTGATGTGGAAGAACAAGCAATCCTACTGTTTGAGTACAAAGCTAAAAATCACCAATTTTGAAGTATTTATGTTTATGCCCATCAGTAACAATATGCACTCTCTCCCTTTGTCTCTGACCCCCTTAGCCTTACTCAAGACCCACAGTGCCAGGCTGCTTCTCGTCAGATGGGAAACCTCAGGCCTTCCAGCACCCTGTCAGGTCTGTGTCCTCTCTGTTTGTACATGTCTCCATTCTTACATAAGGACACTGGCTTCTGTCAGCGTGAAATCACACTTGAGAGTGTAGTTTCACTTTACTGCAATTCGAGCTATGTGACAACATCTATTTCTTGATATTTAACCCATATACTCTAAACACAAGCAAGAATACCTTCCTAGTTACTACTGCTCGATTATCTGTGGTTATGAGCAACTGATTATTGACAAAAGCGTATTCTTTCTCCCTCAAACAGGCTGTTCTGGCCCAAATCCAAGTCATTTGACTATCTGTACAGTGATGGAGAGGCCTTGCTGAGGAGCTTCCCTATTCAGGCAACCATCAGCTTTTATGATGAGTCTGACAATGAAGACAAGGATGAAGAGGACTGGGAGGAGGATAGTGACACTGAGGAGTGCCTAAAACAGCAGCCTCATTTCACCTCCTACAACTGAGTGACAGGGAGCCTCTCCATCTCCCTGTGAAATGGCTTTTTGCCTGCAATGAATGTTATATACTCACTTAACTGGTTTTAAACTGCATTTTAAAGGACACAAGACATTTTACAGATTAGAATAAACTCAGCAATGTGGTAGGGGGCAAACAAACAACAGAAGTCACTGGAAGAGCAAAGACGAGAAAGGCTCATCCACTTTTTTGTGTTAGAAATCAAAATGATTGTGTTTCAAGACTTTGTCTGCCTTTATACATCTCTAACAAGGCTCTCAAAGTATGGTACTGTAGAGGATTACAAAATGCAGCAACACTTGGGCAATCTTTTAGAGATTTTAAGATTGGAGGGGAATAGATTTACTCAGAATTATACTGTCCATTGTGCAGTTGTATGCAGTATCTGCTACACAATGTTTTTTTCTCTATGTGTTTGGTGAGAGAGGAAAGCCAAGTGTCATGTTCTCCCATTTTGGGATACTTGTTAAGGCCAGTTCAGACCAAAGATTCACGACGAGACGAAACCGTTTTAGAACACTGCAGGAAAAGTTGCAGTGGTGTGATCTGGCCCGTCTCAGCTCGACTCAAGCCGGCTGATGGCACCGCCTGCCACTCAGCTTGTCAAGTCACCAGTGGCTGGTTTTAGAACGTAAGACACATCACCTGTTTCAACAGCCAATCAGCTCGTAGCAAAGTCAGCTGGTCATCTCGACCCTCTTGTTTTTTTATGTTTTCTGCGTTTCATCAATAATCATCAATGCTTTTCATCAATACTAGATACTAGATGCAACAGTGGCAAGTAACTCACTATCACTATCCTCTTATTTTAAGAAGCTACAAATTATATCCAGCTGCAAAAAACATCTGAAAAGCCGGCAGTTACAATGGAAGTACAAAGAGTCGTTGCTATGGAAACAACACACCGTCTCGTCTAGCCACTTTGGTGTAAAGTGGCCGGTTTCAGAATGTTTCAGAACGCATTGCAAGTATTTGCAAGTTTCAATTCGTCTTGTCGCGAATCTTTGGTCTGAACTGGGATTTATGTTTACGGTCAATCTCAGGGTCTGATCCTTCCCAATGTATATAGAATGTTATCTCCACACATTTCTAATTTATGGTGTACATTGATTGTACATAGTTTGTACATAAACACATATTTATGTTGACTTATTTTTTTTTACATTTGTGCATCAGTCTCATTGTGTACTGTCCAAACACTGTCCAAACTGAGGTTGTATAAAAAATAAAATAACCTATTTTGGGAATGAAGAAAGTTTATCCTCTTCTGTTTTCTTCTTTATCTTAATGTGGATTTGTTGTGTGGCAAGAAGGTTTTCACCAACCTGTTGATGTTTATCCACTGCTTCTGATTCAGTGGAAGGAGTGGAGCTCTGTTCTCCATCATAAGAGGGTGAGGGAAAGAAGGGAAAGAAGAGAGAAAGAAAGAAAGAAAAAAAAAAAATGGGGGGAGGTGAGAGGGAGACAGTAAATTAAGACAAAATGTAAAGAGTGGGAAACGGAACAGACGGTAATACTTATATTACTATATTAAGGTCCTTGTAATAAGCGTTAGTTAATAGGTAATAAGGCCCTTATAAGTCCTTATAAGATGCTTATTAACATTATGTGTTAAAAGACTATATAAGTGTTAATAATAGCATCATAAACATGTTTATTGTTAGATTATAAGACATTTATAAGAACTTGTCAACAATGTATAGACTGCTTAAGAACATTAATAAAAGCCTTATGAGTTTCTTATAATTGTTTATAACAGCATTACAAACTCATTTATTGAGCCTTACTAACTTACCTATTCTGTCATTGTTAAAACTTTACTAAGCTTTGCTGCTTTATTAAGGTTAATAAAGCCAGAACAATGTCTTATTAATGTTAATAAATCCTTTATTATGCACTTATTAACAGTTAACTATGCTTTTTGCAGCTACCTGCTCTAAAGCCAGAACAATGCCTTATTAATGTTAATAAATCTTTTATTATGCACTTATTAACAGTTAACTATGCTTTTGGCAGCCCCCCATCTGGAATGAGCACTACGTGTCATCAAGGCTGATAAAATGTGAATAAAAGATTATATATAAATACAATGCTGTATGTACAATGCAGTGAAGCACAAAAACACACTTTAAGACAGCTCTTTTGAAAAATTGTTTTTTACTTTCCATCATTTTCAAGTAAATGGCAGCCACATGAAACTGAGTTTGGCAGTTGGGGCCATTTGGGCAGCACCTGGGGATTCAGGATTAATATTAATCTGTGTCATGGATTATGCCTTCCAGGGGTCCAGGAGGGGTGTATACAGGTGGAACTAAACACAGATGGAAATCATAACACAAACCAAGTCACAGAAAGGTAACAATTGGTGACATCAGATGGACAAGCAGGCAAAACACAGGGACATGTCTCACTTCACTGGCTAAAACCTTTACCTTCCTAAATATTGGTTACTGTTCTGTTCTGGGTTTTTAGTAGTTTTTTATTTTTGTATTTTTTTAGGTGCTATAAGAATTTGTGAAGTGTACTGAGTGATTTGACAATTTACTTACTCACTTACTTACTTACTTACTAATCAACAATACATTCAACCCCAGAACGATTCTATGGATCTCTTTTAAACAGTCTACAGCTTTGTTTTTAAATACTGAGGCAGATTG
The DNA here is from genome assembly GCA_002120245.1 of Maccullochella peelii. Classification (NCBI taxonomy): domain Eukaryota; kingdom Metazoa; phylum Chordata; class Actinopteri; order Centrarchiformes; family Percichthyidae; genus Maccullochella; species Maccullochella peelii. Next base: position 27,373 of record LKNJ01002250.1, read on the forward strand.
ACAAGAACATGCTGTAATCAAAACCATACGAGTGTGATGTAACAAGGCCTCATTTGGGATGATCATGTGACTTTTGGCGTTATACTATGTTTATATAGATCTTTATCCCCCTAGCATCAAGCTATAGTGTTAAAAATATATTGGGTTTTCTTCTTGTCTTTTTTTATTCATTATGTGTTCCCTTTCATACAGGTTGTGTACTTGTTTCCCCAATAAGAAATAAAAAAAGAGTGCTGCAAAAAAAAGAAGTGGCTTTTTGTTAGCTTACCTGTGTATGACCCCGCCTGTTCCTAGGACCACCTGTTTACCTGTTCCTCATCGGACCTGTTCGCTTGTGTTTGTAACTTGTGCCAAACAGTCAAGAAGTTAAAGACTGACTCCTCTGTACCTTGCTTCCTGGTCGTGCTTTTGGGTTCATTCTCTGGTCACCCCAGCCACCCAGTGTGATAGTTAATACTGTGTCGAGTAGTCTGCTTCACGTGTAACATCACTCGTGAATATGGAAAGTTAGAACAAAGAAATCTAATATTTAACTGAAGGAACTTAGATTAAATAATGAACAATTACTGAACTTAACAATACTTGTCTGTGTTTTGTTTTGGTTGATGGTAAATGTAACAAAATATAATGGTAGACACAAAGGGGCAGTTTGTTCTTGCAATGCTATTGAGTAAAGATGGAACTTTGGCTAAACAAACAAATTACAAGCATGGTAAGAAATACATAAATTTGCACATGGGGCAATACACTGTATATACATATATGTATTTTACCTCACTGAATATGTCTTTTGCCACTGCAATAACCTAATTTCCCCACAGCTGTTACATTTAATATCATATTAGATTCTCTACTAATGGTTCTGATGATGTTGCACATGACTGAAACTGAACATGCTCTGCTCATAGCCTGTAAAACTGAGCCAGTTGATAACCAGCTTCATACTACCAGTTATCCAGGATAACTGGTGTTAGGCTCAGTGAATCCAGGTTACCCAAAGAGAGCCATACTAAGTCAGTCAAGCTTTGTGATACAGGCCCCTGGTGTGACATTTTCAAACATCTTTGTTACTGAATCTTTTCCTTCAGCTGGTGGATGTCTGAAAGCTTCCCCGAGAGATGCTTACTGTCATACTGTCGCCTCCAAGTGAAAACACATTTTTGTAAATATCAAAAGAGAGAGTGAACTCCTCCCTTCTACCATCACTACAGTTAGATATGAACTTAATCCACTCAAAACTGGCTAGTAATGGCATTTTCTTTAAGCTAAGTAAGGATGCACACATATGTACTTGCAGTCATCAAATGATCAGCCACATCAAATAGGTGCAATATATGTAGAATATTTTTTGACTATTATTATTATTATTATTATTATTTATTGATTATTGTAATTGATTATTTTAAGACAGCAGGTCAATTTCAGATTGTAGCAGTTAGCCTCACCATCTTTAGCAGCAGCTTTGCCTCCTTCTTTCTGTGTGCAGTGTTTGAACCTCATCAGACAGCAGGTCCCGTCCTGTCCTGCAGCGATCACACCGTTACCTACAGCCATGTTTAGGGTGGCACACGTGTCGGTATCATGAGAGTGAAGGAGACTGGCACTGTACTGGTTTTTCTCCAACACACTCATAATGCCTGTAATCCAGATTTCCATTCAAACACTGAATATCTTCTAGTGTTGACAGCGCAAGTTCCTTTAAATATTAGCCTAATGCTGCATTAGACTGCATGAGTTATAATTACGTGTACCTAATAAACTGACAACTGAGTGTTGTCATTTTTAATTCAGTGTTTGTCACTGCATGTGTGTTGTAGGATATGTAAGGTTATGTGTATGAGTTCCCTTTTATATGGCAGAAACTTACAATATTTTAATACTTTAATAAACATTTTTATATAGCAAAAAGAAAAGGGGAAATTATTCCACTATTGATATTTTATATTTATCCATAATTCCTGTTATTCCTGGTGTCCACCATAAAAAATAAAACTCATATACTGACCCACTGGAATTAATGGTAGGCCGAATTGATTTATGCTACACTAGTAGTATAATATAGTAGGTTACATATGCTATCAGCACAAGTAACAATAGAAACAAAGCATGCTACTCCTCAATGGAGAACGATTTTATTTCAATTGTAATTATTCATTTGTTTTTCTAAATGTTGTGAAATAGCCACGTGAGCGCGTGGTCGGACCAGCACTGAGGATGTTGGGAAGCTGAGTACTTAGGTACAAGGTGTGGCTTTGTGGCGTTTTATCTGTCTCTCTCCAAGTTTCTCTGTTTGTCTGGAGGCGGGAAAATCTGGTACAGATTCACATCTGCGATTCACTTTAACCGTCGCCACGGTGGCGAATTAAAACCCCTCCGTTCATTTTGGAAAACCCCAGAGCCCGTTCAGACAAGCAACCTCTCCCAGGCCTGTGGGAGCTCTTCTCTCATTTCTTTCTTTCTTTTCATTTCAGTAGAAGTTTTCCACGCCCCCTCCCCTTGCGTCAGTCGAGAATTATCAGGGCGATGGTTGGCCAGTGGCAGGGATTCCTCCTCTCCCATTGGCTCGCACATACGTCAATCCCGGTCCTTTAGTGACTCGTGTGGGAGTTCCCTAGAGTCGGAGATGGAAGGGAAAGGCTTTTACCAAGCGGAATGAAGGTAAGAAAGATTTGATATATCCCTCCCTTAAACAAGGTAGAGAGGGGACAGAACCGTTACGTGCCTGAATGAATTCATTTTTTTAAGCTTTTGTTGTTTGTAGAAATGGGACATAATGTGTCGCTATACAGTAGGCCTATGTGGTTGGAGAAAAAATTTCTTAAAGTCAACATGAGTCTTGATAATGAATTTTTCATATGCAGTTATAGAAGCACGAGAAAGCGCTGAGATCTTAACGACTTGTGAAGCTTGTTTCTATTAATCTATTAAAAGCATTTGTGTTTTGGGTACAAGATGAAGGTTTATCATTTAACTGCATGTACAGTATTTTGGCTTGCAGTTGTAAAAACATGATGCTACTTGATGAAGAGCATTTTTCTGTGTGTGTGTGTGTGTGTGTGCCTTACCTGTGTGTTTGTGTCTCTCAAATGTCAGTCCCTATAGGCTATTCCAGGACAGAGCCAACATTTGTTGATATTCTAGATATCTCGTTTAAAACTGTTGTCTCCCTGTAGCCTAATTATTCAAGTTGGTCTGGATTCAGAGCCTTCCCTATCTCTGTCTCTGTTGCTATGGAAACCCCCCACCCCATCCCTCTCCATCTATATTTATAGTAGCCTATATTTGCCAGAGGTAGGGCTAAATGGGGACCATCTGCACGTAAAAAAACTCCCTGTAATATTTCAGAGAGAGTGACATGCATTAACTAAAACTGTCTATTTCTCAGGTGATACATGTCAGACAGACCAAATTTTGGGTCAGTCAGTTACCCAAAGTAATAGCCTAGCAATGATGATGATAAACAAGAAAAGAATGAGGCAGATGCAAAAATAAGAAAAAAGAAAATATGACATAAGCATGTCTTAAAGATCTGAAAAAGGAAGACCACGTACCCTGAAAACTGCGTTACAGGAAGATTTGTAAGTAAAAGCCACATGTCTAATCAGTTTTCAAGTAGATTTGTGTAAGACAGAACATGTTACTTTTCCACTCTACACACATATAATTCTCCCCAAAGTTGGCCATCATGGCTTGTTGCTCATAGTCTTCATACCCACTCCTCAAGCTGAGCTGGTCTGAGGGCCAGTGGTTCAGAAAGTTACATGCATTCTGTTCAGTTCAATTCAGTTTTATTTATATAGCACCGTATTGTACTCTTTATATTTACAGAGACCCAACAATTCTCACCATGAGCAAGCACTAGGAGACAGTGGCAAGGAAAAACTCCCTTTAACAGGCAGAAACCTTGAGTAGAACCAGAACCAGGCTCTGGGTGGGCAGTCATCTGCCTCGACCGGTTGGGTTAAGAGAGAGAGAGAGAGAGAGGGAGGGAGCGAGAGCAGGATGAAAGAGAACATACAGTAGTACAGCACAGTACAGTACTACATACAGATGTAAAGTAATAGTTTATATAAATAAAAATAATACTAAGAGCAATATAGTAATAGTAATACTAATAATAAGAGCAATAACAACAATAGCAGAAGCGGCTGCCGAGCAGGAACACGGGGGCAGCAGGTGGCCTATAACCACAGATCCAGACTCCACAGCTCCACAACCACAGATCCAGACTCCACAGCTCCGGAGGCAGAAACACTAGCAGAAAGCAACAGAAGGAGAGAGAGAGAGGAGAGAAAGGGAAGCAGTTGAGTTAGTAACAAGCATTAATGGGATAAGAGTGTGTACAGATGGAGAGGGAGAGGAGGAGAGAGGAGCTCAGTGCATCATGGGAAGTCTCCCGGAAGTCTAGGCCTATAGCAGCATAGCTAAGGGCCTGTCTAGACCTCATGGCAGCATAACTAAGGGGTGGCTCTGGGTTCACCTGAGTCAGCCCTACTATAAGATTCATCAAAGAGGTCTTAAGTCTACTCTTAAATGTGAGGACTGCGTCTGCCTCTTGTACACAAATCGAGAGCAGGTTCCACAGTTTGTGTGTAGTTTAATCTACAGTTGAGATATTTCAGTGTTTACCAAACTGACATTTCCATCAAAGTGGCAGTGCTAGCAGGCTAAACAAGAAAAAAAGCATTTTGNTCTTAAATGTGAGGAGGGTGTCTGCCTCCCGTACACAAACTGGGAGCTGGTTCCACAGAAGAGGAGCTTGATAGCTGAAGGCTCTGGCTCCCATTCTACTTTTACTAGGAACCACAAGGAACCCTGCATTCTGAGAGTGCAGTGCTCTAGTGGGGAAATACTATGAGCTCTTTAAGATACGATGGTGCCTGACCTTTAAGGGCTTTGTAGGTGAGGAGAAGGATTTTAAATTCTATTCTGGATTTTACAGGGAGCCAGTGTAGAGAAGCTAATATGGGAGAAATATGATCCCTTTTCCTGGTTCTTGTCAGTAAACGTGCTGCAGCAAGCAGTTAACCAGGTGAGTCACATCAGCTGTGACTGAAACACTCCCATATCCAAGTTCCTAATGTTGACTGATAAGAAACAACTGAAGATATTTTGCTTTGTCATGACGCAGCTCCAATGTTAAGATAACAAAAGTCATTTGGGTAAGGAAACACTGAAGATTATGCTAGAGAGTGCTCATGGAGAACATTAGCAAAAATACATTTACACAGAGTTTCAGTGGCTGTGTATTAAACCATAACATTTCGCATCCGGTNGGTACTATGAGCTCTTTAAGATATTATGGTGCCTGACCTTTAAGGGCTTTGCAGGTGAGGAGAAGGATTTTAAATTCTATTCTGGATTTTACAGGGAGCCAGTGTAGAGAAGCTAATATGGGAGGAATATGATCTCTTTTCCTGGTTCTCGTCAGTAAACGTGCCGCAGCATTCTGGATCAACTGGGGCGTCTTAAGGGACTTGCTGGGGCAACCTGATAATAGGGAGTTGCAATAGTCCAGTCTAGATGTAACAAATGCATGGACTAGTTTTTCNGCAGTCTAGGCCTATAGCAGCATAACTAAGGGGTGGCTCAGGGCTCACCTGAGTCAGCCCTACTATAAGCTTTATCAAAGAGGAAAGTCTTAAGCCTACTCTTAAATGTGAGGAGGGTGTCTGCCTCCCGTACACAAACTGGGAGCTGGTTCCACAGAAGAGGAGCTTGATAGCTGAAGGCTCTGGCTCCCATTCTACTTTTAGAGACTCTAGGAACCACAAGGAACCCTGCATTCTGGGAGCGCAGTGCTCTAGTGGGGTAATAGGGTACTATGAGCTCTTTAAGATATGATGGTGCCTGACCATTAAGGGCTTTGTAGGTGAGGAGAAGGATTTTAAATTCTTTTCTGGATTTTACAGGGAGCCAGTGTAGAGAAGCTAATATGGGCGAAATATGATCCCTTTTCCTGGTTCTTGTCAGTAAACGTGCCGCAGCATTCTGGATCAACTGGAGCGTCTTAAGGGACTTATTGGGGCAACCTGATGATAGGGAGTTGATATGATAATGTCACAAGTTATTGGTTCCTGGAGTATTCCTGGACTGTATTCCTACTCTCCTGTGCTTGATGTAAGGCTCACAGCTCAACACTTCCTGTAGATATTTCACAGTTAAAGCCTTGTAGGAAAAGCTTTTCATTTGAAACAAATGGAGGAAGTGTGGACTTTATATTAACAGCAAAGAGCAGCAATAGAAACACATGGAAACCGATCAGGCTTCATACTAAATTATAATCAAATTTCATTATTAAACAGAAACATTAGAAATAAAGGCCCATGCCACTATTTAAGAATTTACATTTACAGTAATATACTATTGCATACGAATCTATAATAAAGAGCTAATAAATATGACACATGGCAAAAGCTCAAACTGTTAATACATTGACAAAGTAAGCTTAAAAACATATATTGTATTTTACTTCTGCATTTTCAACACTTACGGTAAATATGTAATAATATAATATACAGTTAAATGTGATGCAGGCTGCTGCGGTAACAGATTATCTAATATGAAATTAATTAAGATGATGATCCCATCCCATCACAAACAAACATTCACACATACGCACATAGATATGAAGGGGCACACATGCTCCTCTACCCACACATGTGATAACAGATGTACAAAAACGCACACAAGAGAGATGAGCGATGCTCGTCCATCTGGACCGCAGACTGCTGTGTGTCACAACAATCACAGGAGGATGACATGGACTCAAAAAACTACAATGAAACAGGAGAAGACAAAAGGAAAGAGGCTAACGGATATCAAGGTGAGAGAGTGTGTCTTGGCATGAGCAGTCTTCTCGCTCGCACAGGCATATTTTAATCTCTCTCAGCTCGTTCCACACAGCAGGTGCACAAACCTTTTTTTTCCCCTTTTTTCCCTCCCTTTGTTTTGTCTGTCCTTGTTCTATCACTTCTTTTTACTGCTGACCTTCCTCATTTCCATGCTCTCAGATGCTTTGGCCATGCTGAAAGCGAAGAAAACAGACATCTCCAGAGCTTTTTCCCCAGTCTCTCTCGCTCCACTGTGCTGAAAAATAGAAAGAAATAGACATCAGAATTGCTCTGCTCTGTCATCGTTCAGCTTTTACACTCACTGAAGGCTACTTTTCAAGGTCTCGCAGTATGAGATGTTTTATAGAGGCTGTAATGATGAGCAAGTGAGAGCTTTAGCTCCGCTACCTGCTCTGTTAAAATGGGGACAAAGGAAAACACACACACACACACATATAATAGTCCAAGTGTGACCTTTATTTGCCCCTTCAATAGAAGTGTGGATTGCAGATGGGGGCATTTTTCACGGTGCATGAGCGCACAAACCAAACACACACACACATGCTGGGTTTGCTCTCAGTAGGAGAGCTGGTGGTCAAATACATCCAGCTGAGGAAGTCACCCCACCACCATATGTCACACCCACCCACCCCCAATCCCAGATCCCCATAAGTCACCCAATATTTCCCGGCAACACCCCTAAAACCAAACAGTCCTCATGCCCCATTCGCCAAAAAATAAAACTATTCACTGATGTGGTCACATCATCTCCATGCAACCTGACACTGCACTGCACCATGACTACTCTGTGCATAAGTAACCCGAGCGGCCGACTGTCTGCAACACTGACACCCAAAACGAGAGTTGACCAATGACTCAACTGCCCATTCCACTCATTGTTGGTGGGGAGAGGACCAGAAATACAGTATCTGACTCCAGTTCTCTGACTGATGTTAGGTGATTAAGTAAGTATGAGTAATAATAAGTATTAAAACCAAATGCCACTTGAGAATGGCTTGTAATTTTATTGTTAGTGGATTTTGTTTTAAACCAGAGTAAAGGCCAGAGAGGGCGTTTTAACAGCCAGAAATCAGTGACTTATGAAGTAATAGTAATGTAATTTGTGTTATTCAACAATCTTATTATTTCCATAGAGATATCATCAGTAGGCTCACGCACGTCCGTACATTATGCTGTTGTTCTGGGTGACAAAAAAGCAACAAAAAAACCCCCCAAACAAACAAAAACTGGGTCTGCACTGGTACATACATCTGGACTCCATGGACATAACAGTGGTCCAACCAAAAATTCAGTTGTGTTTGAAACAGCTTCTCAGATAGTCCTGAGGAGGATTATTTGAGAAATATCCACAGTAAAACAAAAGTGACAAACCATACCAGAAGTATTTTGATCTTCAACAAGACTCATTCATGACATTATTTGAGTTTTTACAATTAGACAATTTCATAGCATTTCAATAAATTGTACTTGATTATGTGAACATGTCTTTCAAGATTTATGTAGATAACCAGAAATCTTCAAATAAATAAAGTCCTCAGTTAGCTTTCTTAGTAGCAAATGTCTTGGAATAAACTGCAGAAGAGTTTAAACTGTAAGATGCAGTATTTTGTCCAAAACATCCTGAAATTAGATTCATAAGTTGAGATATGGAATGATATTATTTTGCAAATATTACAGTTACACAGCGGAGTTACTTTCATGGGCCTTTATTGCATCTTATTACATCATTGTTACAAAAAAAAAACGATGAGAGGCTGGAGAGTTCAAACATGGTCCTAGGTCAGTTGATCAATTGGTGTGTATACCATGTTGTTTCTCTCATTTAGAGCCCCCACCACCACCACCAGCACCAGCCACAGGCCTCCTCTGTACGTATGGAAAAGGTTCAGCGGGCTAACTCGGTGGAGTGTGGCGCTGATGGGGCTGAAGTGAGCATTTAGAAGAAGAGGGCAGAGTGGAGCTGGAGTGTCGTACTTGCTTTCTTCTCTCTTTTGTCCCATTTATGACCGTGATTCATTGCAGCATCACTATGGAAACTGAGAGGCCATAATCAGTGAGTAGCGTCCTAAGTGCTGCCTGAACAAAAAAAAACAATAATGAAAGTAAAGGCTGAAAAAAAACACAGTTTTTTTACAAGCAATGATTTTGTATTGTTCATAGTGAAAGATTGGATAAATTAAGTATTGAATTTAAGTGCAATTTAGATTCCTTGAAAATTTGAGAGTTATTATCCTGGAGACAATAAATAAGACGCAATCAGTCATCCCTAATGAGGGTGTGATTGGGAGCATTTTAATGAATAAACGCTAAAGCAGTTTTGCAAAGACTTAAATGTCTTTTTATTGGCTGGGCTGATTTCAACAGCTCCAGTGTCACTTTGTGTCCAGCTTTTACAGCCCACTGTATATTGTGAAGACAAAGCCTGTAGTAAAACCAGCAATAAGACATACACACACACATTTAAACACTGCCTTCACAGCTACTGTACGCTCACACCTTTCAGTTGGGAGGAGGCTGGCTGCACATCATGGGGTGTAAGGAGGAGGGTGTTTTAGGATAATGAGGCATAAACTCATGTTGAATAAATGCATTCTTTTGGCTTTAGGGTAGTCTTTCAGATTAGATTATTAAGGATAAATGTTATTTAATAGGGATGTAAACATTCATTTTGATGTCCTCCCATTGCATGGACAACCGCCTTTTTTTCCAAAACAATGCAATATGACCCATTGAGCTATTATGAAGTGTTTTTAGCCATGCTAGCAGGATGGCAATGTGGGTCTGTGAGTCGGTCCACCACTTTGGTCCAGACTGAAGCATCTCAACAACTATTAGATGGATTGCCCTAATATTTGGTACACATATTCATGTTCCCCTCATGAATTGTAATAACCTTGGTCATCCCTTAACTCTTCATATAGCACCACCTTCTGGTCAAAATGTCAATTTATCCATTACTGTGGTTTCTGACTAAATATTTGCAAATCTAATGACATTCAGCCTCAGCTATACTTTGTGTTTAGCACTAATTAGCATGCTAAGATGCTAAATTAAGATGGTGATCATGGTGATGATTACACGTGATTAGCATTGTCATTGTGCGCATGTTAGCATGCTGATGTTAGCATTTAGCTCAAAGCACACTGTGCCTACGTACAGCCTCACAGAGCTGCTAGCATGGCTGCAGACTCTTCTTGATTGTCAATACTTTTCTCATTTTTTGTCACAGACATTTCAGACCAACTTTACATTAATTTGGCTCTTCTCCAATTATATAGGCAACCTCCAGTTTTAAAAGAGACATTCTGACTCGTATTTTCCTCACTGTTAAAACCTCCTCTTCTATTTTCACTCACTTCATTTTCACCTGGATCATTAAAAGTTACACATATTTAATTTAGCCTCGGCTTAGACAAACTTTTTTCTTTTTCAAAGGTGTGGCGCATATACAAATGATGGTACATGACATGTTATGATCTTTTGTATATTTGTGAGCAGCTAAACTTAAATAAGATTATGTCAAGATGTCAGCATTGGAAGCAGGTTGTCACTTTTGTAAAGAAAATTACAATTTCTTAACTATTTTTAAGAATGACTTTTGAGACATTTTTGCATTACAAAATATCAACTTAATCTTTCATATTTTTTACACTAATGGTAATGACCACACCCAAACTGGCAACCCAGATAACCAGAACTTCACCCTCTCAGCTGAGTAGGCAGAGTGATGAAACATGGACAGACGCCCCCTCACCTTGGTGAGCAGATCGGTACCACAGCAGGACAGAGCGATGTCCAACGCACCCTGGAGAGGTGTGTGTGTGTTGTGCCTTTATGTTTGAGCGTGTGTGTGTGCACTCGGCAGCAAGACAGACTGGCAGCCTCAAGCCCCCTATAGAGAAAGGAGAAGGAAGAAAGAGCCAGAGAGAAAAATAAGAGTGGGTGAGGGGCTGAAACAGTACAGTATAGAGAGAGAGAGAGAGACCTAGAGAGGAGGAGAGAGATGGATGACCCTCCCAGCGGTGATGCAGGGTCTGAGGTGGAAAAGAAGCAGCTGACAACAGAATCAAGGCAGGGGGTGAGAGAAAGAGTGGGCAAGATGAAAGTAAGATGAAAGAGAAGCTGTACTGTAGGGAAAAGGGAATAAAGAAAAAAAGGCGGAGGGGAGGTGAGAGGGAGGTGTAAGGTGTGAAGAAGATGACTCCCCTCTTCTGTGTTTTTGTCTGTGTGAGAACATCATCACTGAAAAATTCCTTCTTGAATTATGAACGCCACACAAAGTCAGTTTAGCCACCTTTTGATGTGAATCATTGATGATTTGAATTATAAGACGCAGACGCACTAAGACACAGACAGGATCGGGCTCTTTTAAGGAAACGTGAACATGAAGAAGGGCTTTTTAACAACAATATATTAGTTATTTTGTCCGTACTAAAATGTTTTTGCCTTGTAATGATGCCAAAGTAGAGGTAAAGATCCACACACCTCCCCATCTCTGACCTAAATAACCCACTGAGGGACGATGACCTTATGTTGATATCACACCCCCCTTAGGTCCAGATAGCCTTTGTGGCTCAAGTGTGTGTTTTGTTCTGCCGCTCTGACCTTCTGTGCCCAGGTTTGTTTTATTATCCACATGTCAGTGTTGACTCTGAGGTATACTATCACAATAATATTATTATCCTGTCGCCACTGTTCCACTCTTAGCGCTTTGCTATCACTGCCAAGACCTCTGTCTTTGATGTCTTCATAACCTTACCATAACCTAGTCTTAATACAACACATATTTTAGCATTAATGAGGTTCGTGGAATATTTGGTGGTGAAACTGCTTCGCAACTAAACCAATCTGACACACTGAAATGCGTAAAATCGAGCATAAAGCGTTTTACTGAAACGTGATCCAGAAAAACATCATTCTAGATGTTATTCTGATCACGACGACTTGTTACATGTGTAACTGTGTCCGTGTCTGTGTGCGCGTGATCGCGTGCTGTATGTGTGACTAATGTATTTTTGATTGGTTGTGATTAACAAGCAAAGAGAGACAGCATCTGTGATCATATTGTTCCCGAAGCCAACCACCTCCTACCACACTGGCAGGAGTCCCTGCACTGTAGCTTGTAATGAGGAAGCATTACAGCAATTTAAAACACACACACACACACACACACACACACACACACACTGATGGTGTGGTCACACTGCGAGCAGCGTGGTTCACCCATTGCTCTATCCTGACCAGTTATGGACAGTGTGAAAGGCTATTAGTGCATCTATGTTGTGATTTGCAGCAAAATCCAGGCCAAGTATATCATGTATTTGTTGGTGCACTGGCAAAATATCATCTATTGTTCGTTATGTCATATCATTATGTTAATCTACCAATTATTAAAGGGTAAGTTCACACAAATAGAATTCACTACAAAAGAAGTTAAGCTGGAAGGTTCATTATTGGCCTTGGAAAAAGATCTCAGCATGAGGTCCACTTACTAGACATTTTCCGGCACTTTCAGCCTCATCTTGTGGTCACCATCAACAGATGGAGTTTGCTCAGTTGTCATTGAGTTCTCTGTTGTGACGTAACCAAAATCCCATACTTCATGTCATGTGACAACAACTGAGCCGTCTTCATATGGTAAGATTTTTTTGTCAAGCAAAATAACATATTTTCTCACTTACTGCATCTCTAGTCCATGCCATGCAGACAGTTTTATTGCTAATACGGTTTTATTATGGTCAGGTTTTTAGATATCTGCCTCTATCTTCATGCAATGGAGGTGAGAGGAATGCAGTGCTCAAAGCACTGAAAAATGCCTCTGTCAACAGTTTTTACTGGAACTTTTTGCCAAAGAAATCTCTACGAGGTGTGAGGGTTTTTTTGTTTGTATGTTTGGGTGAGCCAGGGCTTTAATTCAGTTGCATTTCTCAAAAGAAAACACTAAAGAAACATGGTTTGTGTTAACGTCACCCTTAATGAAGGATACTAAAGTTATCCATGCATTATTTTGGAGATGTATTTTAGTTGTACCCTATCTGAGAAGCTTTGACCGTCAGTAATCAACTTCTCATCTTGGCAGGCCTAACCATCACTGACACAGTCAGAAGTTGTCGATGGCTGATGACCAGGAAAAGTTTAGGAACAACAGCTGACAAGCTTGGTGACTGTCCAGACATCAGTGAAGTTTTCCTGTTCTCTGAGCCAGTATTGCCAACTGTTTTTTCTTGTAAAGTAGCTATTGGCTGCTTACAAAGCTGGAAGAAGTATTCAGATCTTTTGCTTGGCAATGAAGAAATACTCCACTACAAGGAAAAAACTATAATATACGTTTGTCACTGGAATATCACATGTCATGTTAGCTAGCTTGAGCTGACTGACTAAGAGTGACGTGTGGTTCTGTGAAAAGTTTTGGAAATGCAAGGACAAGTGACAATACAAATTTACCTTTATACAGAATGGTTTCCAGCAAGTTGTTTAATTTCTAAATATGTACATAATCTGCGTACGTATTCTGGATTGTTTGTCTACAGTCTGTTACAGCAGGTTGAAGTGAACCTCATTAACATTTTATGTAGTTTAATTACTGGATAGCAAAACATTTATCTGTCTTAATCTCCAAAGAACCTAGTAACTATAGCTGTAGTAACTATGAATGTAATGAAGTACTACATCCTTTGCCTCAGAAATGTAGTGAAGTCTAAGTATAAAGTAATGTAATTCTACATGTGTACAGTAGAGTAACGTGGTTAAAGTTTTCAGCTGACATTGTCCACAAATATTATTGATGCAATTGTCAAAGCCCCTTCTTTGCAAAATTATGCATTGGAGTCAACAAAGAAATATTGCTCGCCATCATCCGAAAAAGCCTCCAAAGTAAAGAAATACAACAAAATATACGAGCGCCACAGTAAAGTGCTGCTCCCTGATCCTCTGAAATAAATAAATAACCCTTTCAACACGTTTTATGACATCCAAGGACAATGAAATTGATTTTCTCCCCTTCAGAAAACGTTTGAATTCTAGACATCCAGGTAGTACTTACTACAAAGGCTGCACATACACACACATCTACACACTTAGACACACATGAAATGGTGGAATGGTGTACACGGAGGACCTTTTACACTTTTTCCCCTTTCTTGGCTCAGTTAATGGTTTTATCTAACAGAAATCAAGACTGGGAGGAGGGGAGGCGATTCAAACCACTCCTGTGTGTGCACTACCGTCACGAGGTTGAGTCTGCTTAGGTTGCTCTGATCAATAATGCAGTGAGAGAGAGAGAGAGAGAGCATCATCTCTGATTCAGATGACTCACAAGGATACACTGCAACAAAAGGCAGAAGAGGATAAAGAGAACGAGGAGAGATCAAAGATGGGGGGGATGGGGGGTCTGAGCACAGAGGAAGCAGAGAAACTAGTGTGACAAAGAATCACTGAAACACACAAAGATAGTGTCAACATAATTAGTATTCAATTAGTCCACAATAAGCTGAATATTAATGACTATTATCACTGTGTGAACTCTTGGCTCTCAGGTCAACCCACATGCTGCTAAAAGGTAAATTTTCGCTTTTATACACACACACACACACACACACACTTCACGTTGTGGTATTGCTACATGGGGACACATAAACTTTAGACACTGAAGGAGTCCGACACAACCTTGAATTACTACCAGAATATTGCTTCATGCCCACAAGGGGTCATTTGGAAAATTCTTATCTGTTGTCACCTAGTTAGGAGGCACAATGATCTGCAACCAGCTATAACTTAAAGACATTAATCTGTCATTTGAGTAGGAAATACTATTTCCAAAAGCAGTTTGAATATCAAATTCATGGTATTAATATGTTTTTGCTGTGGTGGATTGACAGTCACAGTACACTCCACCTCCTCCACAATTTTATTTTAAGGATTTAAAGTAAAACTCACTAAAACACTCATCCCCGTAGGCTGTAAAATGTTTTCTCGTTGACAGAGAACAGCAGCTGAAGTCAGCTTGGCTTCACAGTGAGTTACATTAGATCCCAGTGGTGCCAATCTTCATACGTGGTCCAATGATGATGTCAAGCACACAAGCAGGTGCATTGGCTTGCACACATTAGAGCACCAGTGCTTCTCCATCAGCATTTCATCACTCATTTGTTTGAATTATTACTGTAGTTTAGGCTCCCGGGACATTCACTCAAACAATTACATCCTCTATAAATGAAAACTAGACTCAAGGCAGCTGGTTACAGTGCTGACACTTCATTCAATTTTCTTTCTCTTCACTTCAACAAACCTTGAAAAGCCTTGAAAATTACAGTCCATTGTACACAGCTATGAATCTAAGCTGACCACAGTTTCAGTTGTCTGTGAAGAATAAAACTATTAACCTTTACAGCCATCGGTCAAGCCTGCAGGGTTGAGAGTTTCATACTCAGATAATGATAGATTTACTTTAAAACCTTGAAAAACTCAGCAAGCGTTTGACAGATGTGGATGTGCAGGAGGCAGAGTTCACCTTCAATGCATCACAGCACACAATAGTCATAACATGAATTTATGACAAGGCAAAGGTTGATATTTAAACAGCTTTGAGAGCTGTTTTCATATGCTTTCAAAGTAATGCGTTGGTCCTAATGTGATGAAGGAAGCAGCTGTGGAGACATATGTTGTTTCAACTTTTATTTTGGTGTGCAGCTATCATCGTTGCTACAGTCAAGAGTTTAAGCATTTACTAGTATCTGTCACAACAGCAAACATTGTGTTATTGACTGGCATTTTCCATTTATCCAAACGGCAATTATCAGTTATGTTGTGGATCTATACACACAAAAAGACACATGCAGTGGAGTCAGACACACAGTTTGCATCAGAAATCCTGTAGTATTTCTGCAGATGTGCAACACACCCTGAGAGCATTGTGAAAAACCTAGTTTTCTACAAAAAAGTGTGTCACAGGATCTCTGAGCTCCGTCCAGCCTGCCAGGCCAGGAGTGGACAGTTACCTAGACACATACATAGCCTGCATTTACGCACACCAGTGTTCAAACACCAAAAACACTTGTGAGTCAGCCTGCTCCTTCTGTCTATCACCCTGACCCAGATACAGTAGCTAAAGGAGCGAGAGGGGGTGGGGGAGCCTGCATCCACACAAAAGGAACAAGAATCACTCTAGGTTGTGTACATCATCAGAGTGTCTGCATTTCATTTCATCACCGGCTGCATCGACACTTTTCCCCTTTTACTGGGGCCGCTTCTCTGTGGTACATTTATCACGCTGCAGAGTGAACCTTATTATACCAAACCTGCTTTGAAGTTCTAATAAGACACTGACTGGTTGGGGCTTCTTTGCACATGGGGCAGATGCAGATTGTAGCAGTGGGGATGAATACAAGGGAACACTCAGGTGTCTTTGCAAAATATATGGTTCTAGACGCTCAGTGATGTGGGCACTACTCGTAGGGCCGGAAACATGCTCTTCAAACAAGAAGAGGTGTCAAAACGCAGAGATGAGTGGCAATCTTTTCCTCACTAAATCTCCTTCCATCCACTTCTTGCTTCTCTGTCTGGCCGGTCTTCCACACTGCTGGCTCCTGTGTGTCCCCAAATATAGTTAGAGGGGTTTAAACAGCCAGGCGTGAGATTAGGTTCAGAGGGGTGATTACTGTGTGCCCTTGTTTTCCTTGGTCCCCATGTTCTCACTGGCCCCAGGGGTCAGGGGTCACTGGTAACCCGTAGCGGTATCGTGACACCTCATTACTCTTCTCCCCGCTGCCCGGTCACCACCTTGCGTTGTTATGGCAACGACAAGACAGAAAGCTTATCTTGATGCTGAGAAAATTGCACCTAAGCACCAAACCCCAGGGTGTAGCCTGTGCACATTTGTGTGTGTGTGTGTGTGTGTGTGTACGTGGCATATGGTGTCCGCTGCATGGGGAGGTTGTGGGCAGTGATGAGAGGAGAATTCCTCTCATGCTGTGTAATGTTCATACACCCCCACAGTGATGGAGGTTTCCCAAATAATGGGGATGTGGCGGAGGGGCAGAAGGCAATACCCGAGCATCAAAGAAATGTATAGTCATGGCTAAAATCCTGACCAGAGGGCAAAGAGATTTGGAAAGGTGAAAAGTCATCTTATCACAATCAAATATCTCCAACTGGTACTTTACTATACTTTTTTATATAAATGTTTTAAAAATATAGATTTTGACACCAAAATCTAACTACATTCACTTCAATTTCTAGAGGCTTTTTCAACATCAACAGTGCAGTAGGAAAGGATTTTTCTATAATAATGCACATTATGAGTCTAATTAAAACAGATTGTTCTATCTGCACTAATTGAGATGGCATAGACTTGTATTATTTAACTCAATTAATGGTATCCAGTAAGGTCACTGACTGGAGGTCTTTCCCACACACAAAAAAACGACAAATTAGAGCTACAGTCAGAGTGAAACAGAATACAAGTGCGTCCACCAAGTAGCTGCCGGCATGCTTCTTCCATAACCAGCTCCCCAAGACACATTAATACTCCTCATACAGTGAAGCAAGGACTCAGGACGACCCTCTGTGTGCCACTGGTATGAATGGGTCAACATGGACTTTCCAACCCAGCACCACAACTCTGCTCCCGTACTGGGTTCAATGACATTGCTCAGCTTTGGTCTGTTACTGCGTTCCAACATCTCAGCAATTGCTTTGGTGAGTGTTTAGAGCTGAAATGATTGAGCAAATAATCAATCGGCATAAAATGAATTGCTATTTTGATAATCAGTTAATCATTTCAGTTTTTTTTAACAGGCAAAAGGTCATGTCCATGTCACATATACTGGTTCCATCACAGAAAATGTGAGGATTTCGTGCTTTTTCTATGTCAAATATGATAGTAAACTGAATATCTTTGGGTTTTGGACGGTTGGTTGGACAAAACAAGCAAAGTGAACATGGAATGTTGTGCTCTGGAAAATTATAATTGTCATTTTTTAGAATTTTATGACACTTAAAGGCCAGTTCAGACCAAAGATTTGCGACGAGAAGAAACCATTTTAGAACGTTGCAGGGAAAAGTTGCAGCGGTGTGAACTGGCTCATCTCAGTTCGACTCTGTTAGGAGCAGCTAGGGGGTGAATATATCTATCAGGATACGGGGTTGTGAGGTTGGAGACGTGGGACCCAAATGCAGACATACTCAGTGGTAAGTGAAAAAATAAAGAGGTTTATTGAATCCAGTAAGGCAGGTAGAAAAGTCCGTAAACACAAGCTGGTCCAGAGTACAAAAGCAATGCAACAAAAGGGAGTCCAAAACGAACTGACAAAACTTACTGAAAGGAGAAAACATGGAACGAGGTACGAAGACCATGGAGCGGGGAAAACGTCCAACAGGAGGAAATGACCCAAAAAGAAACCCAGCGCAAAGACAGATATAAATAGAGACAGACTAACGAGGGGAACAGAAACCAGGTGAGTAACGAGACACAGGTGAAACATAATCAGTGAGACACCAGGACACAAACACCCACACTGAACATGAAACAAGACCTTCAAAATAAAACCGGAACATAAAACCATACCAAGACCAGAACAATGAAAAACTCAAAAGCCAAGACTAGAACGCAGGAACATAAAACAAGACTTTCAATAATACAAAGAAAAACCTTAAATCTAACATAATCAAAATCAAATAAATACCCTGGAACCTAACAGACTCAAGCCGGCTGATGGCGTCGCCTGAGACTCAGCTCGTCAAGTCACCAGCGGCTGGTTTTAGAACATAAGGCACATCACCTGTTTCAACAGCCAATCAGCTCGTAGCAAAGTCAGCTGGTCATCTCAATCCAATCGTTTTTTTAAGTGTTCGCCATTCATCAATACTAGAAATGCAACTGTAGCAAGTAACTCACTATCACTGTCCTCATTCATATTTTAAGACGCTACAAATTATATCCAGCTTCCAAAAAAAGCCTGAAAAGCCGGCAGTTAGAACAGAGGTACAGAGAGTTGTTGCTATGGAAACGATACACCGTCTTGTCTAGTCCCATTGGTGTAAACTGGCAGGTTTCAGAAGTGCAAGTAGTTGCGAATCTTTGGTCTGATCTGGGCTTTAGACAAAAGAATTCATTGATTAATCAAGAAAATAATCAGTAGATTAATTGATAATGAAAATATCGTTATCGTAACCGATAGAGCTGATGGCCCAAGTTACAAAAATAAAACCAGAACCATTGTTCAAGTCAAGTAATAATGAATAATGATCAAATTCTTTAGTAATCATGACCAAACAAGCATAACAGAACTAATCCAAACTAACTGATTCTACAAATTGAAATGTACTCTGATCATTTTTCTTTCATGTCATGTAATCTCATTAGTCTACAGAGAGTGTAGCCCATCTATCCCTGACCTTGTACACACATACACAATATTAACAACAAATGATAATGACACAATATTAACTGATGATAATGACACTCCTGTTATTGCAAATCCTTATGTGGCTGGCACTGAAACATGTCTCCCTTCAGTAGTGAGGAGTTGAGTGATTTAGAAACAGAAACACACACTCACACTTTGAGATGGCCAATCACAGATAAGGTGAAGGGAAGAAGAGAAGGTCAGACTTTTAATTTGGAGCCTTAATTCGCTCTGTCTTTATCGCTCTGTCGCTCCCTCGCTGTTTGACAGTCCTCTTATTGTGCAAGCTGGTAACTGATTGTTGGGGTAGACAGTTTAAGGAATCAATGTTCATTAACAAGTCCGTAAGCACACATCACACACATACACAAAGCACAGACGTAGATCTAGATGTGAGTCAGACAGAATAGATAGCTATTCCTGTAAGGGCCATCGACTGTGCTCTATTTCTATTTCCCCTTTGTAGAGATAAGACACGCCCACCCAGAATAGTTTGGCCTGTGGACGAAATCAGCTGATAGCGCCAATGACCTGTCCATCAAACTCTAATGTTCCAGTCAAGCCTAAACCAATCAGTCAGACAGACTGAAACCCAGCTGGCATGAGGAGAGGGACTGAGTCACTCTTCTGCAATATCTTTCCTTCTTCTATCCCTCCTCCTCCTCTTGTTTGTTTTCTTTTGTTTTCCATTATTTCATCAGGCGGTTTCGTTCAGATTGAGATTCCTGTCTCACGAGGAACATGAGCATAAAAGAATCCATAAAAAAAATGAAGCAGCAATCAGACAGGATTTTAGAGCAACAGAGAAGCTTGAAAAGTCGAGCCTGTTGGATACTTTGAATCCTATTTCCCTTCTGGAACACCAACTTTTTGACACAAATCTCCATGGTGACTGTGAAATGTATTGCCTCTAATAAAAAACAAAGCACTGAAGGAAAATTCACCCAGTAACTTCAGACTAGAAGGCAGCATGTGAATAGAAAATGTCTCCCCAATCAAATTCAGGGTTGATGGTTTTTTCTAAATATTAACGGACTAGTTCAACATTTTGGGAAATGTGCTTATGGAAAAGTTGGTGTATCAATAAAAAGAAAATACAACAAAGATCAATGTAAACAGACTTAGAGAATCATGACATACATGAAGCATGTGACCTAAACGTCCACTGAAGCTTCCGTTTCCCTGAAGAGACGAAAAACAGCGGCAGGCGAAAACATCAGGTCTGTGTGGCGCGATGAGGAGACTGTAACCGTCCTCTAATTAATACACGAAACAAACAGAAATGCAGTATTTCCATTATGTTTTCTACATTTTTTCCACCATTTGAGGTTTGCCTTGCGCTCTTTTAACTCGTTGTGCCTCCTTCTTCTACAGTGGTATAATGGCCCCTGACTGGAGCATTAGCGCCAACAACTGCTTACTACTGCTTATCGCAGTGAACCAACTCCTAATATTCGTGTAACAGTAGTGGATGGAAACACGCCTAAATTTGCATTTTCTTTTGCAGATTTTCTGAAAAATGAGTTACATTTGGATGGAAACCTGGCTCATTTCTTAAAGAAGAACCAATAACCCAATTTTCACCCTCACTTCAAGTTTTGCTCTCCTTCGCTGTTTCCTTCACCCCTCTCTTTCCCCTCAACCCTCCACACCTCATCCACCTCTCCCTGCAAAGTCTTGACTGTATTTCTCCTTCACCAGGAAACAGAAGCTTAACTTTTACGTTGGTCCTTCTCTGCTGTGCGTAACGCTCATTAGCGTCTCCTAAAGCACACTGACCACAGTTGCCATGGAAGCCAGTGCAGATGGAGAGAGAGTCATACATACAGAAGCTACAGGTACAACATGGTGAGATGTAATTGCATTATGTGGGTGTCGGTGGATCATTTAACAGCGTACTGTACTGCAGTGCTGATTTTACTGTGAGGAAGGCTTCATGTTGAATTTAAGTCGTGCTCAAAAGTGGGGAATATGTGCTTTAAACTCGGGAGAGGCAGAGTGAGAAGCACCTTAAGAGGTGAATAAATATTTCATCATCTCCAATCCTGTCACATTATTTTGACTCAGCCAAAAAAAAAACATAACAGCACTGCACCGGCATCCACAGCCAATGCACTTCACTGCAAAATGAACATTTTCACTTTCATTCCAGGTTGGCCAAATCACTACAGGCTTATCCCAGAGGTCATCAGGGATGTCAATAGCCTCAGCAGATAGAAATCTTTCATTAACCTTTCATTTCATTGCAACTCCCACGAATATTCAACAGAATGCAAAAGTGTAGCACACAATTTGTCCTTCAGTGGGAAGAGGAAAGTGGAACAATATGTTGGAACGGTGTAATGCCGTTTCAGCTGTCTTGGTGTTTCAGTGATTCTGAAAAAACAAGTATCGAGACAACATTATTGCTTCAAAAGCAGCACAGCCTGTTCCACAGGACATGGAGGACTTGGAGTGGGCAAACAGAGACTATGAATCATGCTGTTATAGTGAGTACTGATGTACTACCCAGGCCAGAATGAGAAAAGCAACTGAAGGTTGCCCCAACAACAAAATAACCTAAACATGATAAACATTATGAGAAATATTTTTTTCACTAGCTCAGAGAATCCAACATGTCACTGTTGCCGTTCCCCAAAAACGACTGTCCAGATAAGATTTACAGTAACACAGAGAACACGCTAGCAGAAGCGATTTTCTGGTTCAGACTCGGCTGATTTCCACTGAGTTTTGACCCAGACTGAAATAATCTTGGGGCAATTTCTATTCGCAGGTCATGAAATATTCACCTCATATTCAATGAATAATATATATATATATCCAGTATTACTCACTTTTACTCTAACACTGTTCCAGTTCTTTGTCTCCCTCTCGGTCTATTGTCACAACAGGACAAGAAAATGAAATCCATCTAATAATATACGCTGCTGACATATGAGTTATATAACCAATAATGTTGTTCGGGGACAGTTTTTTTATAAACAGTGCAGTCTATCATGAACGATGGTGACATATTCTGACATGTATTCTTGACATGTTTTAGATGAAAGCTCACTGTTTCCAAACCAAAGTCGGTGCCTATAGACGGCTTTTCACCACGTTCTCCGGCAAATCCGATTTTGTCTGCTTCACTTTATATCCTTTCAACGTAGAGTGCTGTAAATGGATACCTTCGATGGAGAACATATGAAACGCTGTACTGAGACCCCAGTCATCTCCTCACTGGTTCCCCTCTTCACTCCGTCCACTCTCATTCCCTCTAACACGACCTCTCCTCACCACAGCGAGCATTCCTTCACTCATTCGCCCTCCTCACAGTGGGATCCATACAGGTGCCATTGATTTAGTAGTGGGAGACTCATGCAAGGGGATCCAATAGGCACGGTGATGAAGTGGTATCACAATTGTAGTTTTGTTTGCTCCAGGAGAAAGAAGAGTAGGTATGTCATAAGGCTTGTATGTTCTGATACCACAGAAATTACAATCATGAGCGAACTGTTGGTTTTATAAAACGGTAGGACTCATGATGGAAATAGAATACACAAGTTCAAGACATATCTTATTATTTTATCAAATCAACAATTTTTCTGAGGATGAAGAGGAAGATTAACTGATTCTTAAGCATCTCACTTGGTCCGTGTGGTAAAGCATAGCATTGCAAAGTGGAAGGAGGCATTTCAGGCCGGTTCTAAAAGTAAAAGTCCCATTCATTTTCTGCACACAGGTGACAACTTCTGAAGCTTGGATGGTCATGACAACCTCCCATTTTAATCATCAGTACAAAAGCAGCTGCTAAATACCTGGTTCTTTTGTCACGGATAAATGCCTGCCTGCATAAAAAAACTTAAGGAGAGAACTCAACTACAACTTCCAAGGAGCATTTCTGTTCCAGTAAGCTAGCTAGCTACGAAATTAAATGAACAAAAATAATGTGAATAACAATATTAGCTAATAGAATAAAATTGATAAAATTAAATAGATAAATGAAATAAAATATTATATATATATATATATATATATATATATATACATACAGTATATATAGTATATATACTGTATATATATAGTAATAAGTAATAGTAATAGGTTTCTCTGTGGCTGAGGCTCATCAGTATCATAATGTTTAGAGCCACACCCTGTACCAAATTAATGTGAGCCTGAAATAACTAAAGTTGCACTAAACAGTATTTTATATTAACATAGGAAAAAATGACCACGTAATGTGAATGGCGTCGCTATATGAGGTGAATCCACACACATCTCTGCAGTCCGCCTCAGCTCTACGGTGCTTTTTAGCATCTTTCAGCTCATTGTTTTGGATTTACGGCCGACAACTTTACTGTCTTGGTTCACTTTCACTGCTCCTATTAACCTAGCACCAAACAGCTAACAGACAGTTAGCAAACACGGTGGAGCATTCAGCGGCTAAACAGCCAGATATTTTGTTAGTGGAGACCAAAACAGAGCTGAAAGTAGAGTGAATATAGGACATAAATTCGCCAGATGGCCAGAAACACGACGTTGCTCCGTGTCTGCCGATGTGTAAATAGGCAGCTGATTAATTCATCGACGTTATAACGTTATAATATGTAAGTGTGTGTCTACAGTTTGCTCTGCTGCTGCCAAGTGACCAAAAAATCAATTAATAGTGCTTTATATCATCATACAAGAAGTCTAATAATTTACAGTGTAAACAGAAAAAGTACTTCAGAAACCAGCTGAAGCAACTCTTTATTGGGAGAATGGAAATAAAATATGATACCTGTACCTGCAACAGTACAAGAAGAAATCCTGACTCAGTAAAGCCATTCTATGGGATATTCCCCCACCATGCCCTGCCTCACTGATCCCCTTGGGTCCCAGGCCCAGTTATATAACTGGTCCTGTCCTCTGCTGTTTTGTCCCGTCTCATCCTGCTCCACGTCCCGTCCTTTCCTGTCTACCTCCATTTCCTCTTTGTTGGCTCCTTCTCCCACTCTCTCTTTCTCCCATCTCCACACACAACCCAACAGATATTTTGCATCATTTTGTGTAATCACGCATGGGGACTGGCAGGGGGATGGTGACACTCCATATGGCCTACTAAGAGTTAAAAGACCTGACAGGTATTTGCCAGAATGTTCTCTCCTCTAATTAACACACTCCTCCCTCCCCCCCTTTTCTCCCTCTTCTTCGTTACTCCACCCTTCCCTTTTTTTTTTCTTTTTTCCTTGTTCATTCCTAAACAATCGAACACATTAATTCCTCCAAGAACCCTGACAGCATGACAGGAGTTCACTAGATGACAGCCAATCAAATGTTAATCGCTGTCTCTAAGGAACGCCGCTCTCCCCCGGCCCGCCATTTCCTCTCTCTCTCCCTCTCAGTCCTTTTATTAAACCGTTCTTTTCTTCTCCTCCATGGATGCGCTTTCAGACTCTCTTTGTTCGCTTATATTAACGCTGTGCATCACAGTGGTTACAGATGGCACGGCACTCTTCTGACAGGTTGAGTGGTTTTTGACAGTCAAGGAGGGTGTGAGCAAGTTGTTGCGCCAGTTTAATTCTGAAATAATTTACAACTTCCTATCAGCACCAAAGCTAGATTAGTGCTTTTCATTTTTCATAACAAGGTGGCATTTACTTCTAAGATGTAGTTTTGTGGCCACTCAATCACAACCAGATTTTTCATTTAGATTTAGTTTATTTAGAGTTTCCCAGAGATCACCTGTACATCAAATACATGTTTGATATGTTTGAATGCATTAGTTCATGTGCACCAAAAGACTTTTCCTATGCAAGACTAACCAAACACTGAGGGTCCAGAAAGCAATTTACTTTTGTAAATACCTACAGATGAGAAAAACATAGATTTCTATTTGAAAATGTGACACGTCACCTCGTTGCATGTGTTTTACCTGCAGTGAACTGTGCATTTGACCAGTTTGTCCTCTGAGTTGCGTCAGAGAAGCGATTGTGAGTCCCCCGCAGTCAAACTGGAGCAAAGGAAGAGATGAGTCAGAGTTTACAGTGTCATGACAACACCACAGACTTCAGCATGACTTTTGGTTTGCGTTGATTCTCTGCATCACTTTGTCTTTCTCTTTCTTTTTCTCAGGCTCTTTTGCTTTCTCTTTGTCTTTCTGTTTCTCTTTCTTTTTCTTCCTCAATGCAGTGTTGAACTGAAACCAAAGTATAGCTAGATGGATGGATGGATGGATGGATATGCAGACAGTCTGTCTGGCAACACCATGTCTACCACTCCCCTGAGTACAGTGTAGACTAAATTGACTACACAGCAGCCGAGGAGCAGTGCTATGATAATGAGATGATAATTGGGAGTAAAATAGGGTTGAAACCGAACATCCTGAATGCATAATCACTGAGGAGTCTCAGGCTGTTTGATCTGATGTATGCTAATTCGAGACATGTGAAGCATGGTAATTTGATAGCATTTCATACTCCTCCAACCCCCAACCCAACCCCAGTATCTTAACCTTTCCTTTCTGCATACCTCAGCACTGTCAAGATGTCAGGACTATTGTACGGTCAGGATTGCACATAAAAACAAATGCAATTAACTTATCTTCTGGAAAGAATGGAAAATGTAAATGAAAAAAAGCAAATGCAGGATTTATTCATTTTTCATTTGGACTTTTCATGTGGGCCAGTATTCAGCTACTGGTTATTGATTTTTCGTCTCTTTATTCTGACCAACTAAGGGTGGTATTAGCTACTTTGATTACATCCATATGTAGCAATCCACAGTCAAGCCTTGACAGAAAAATTGTGTTTTTTGCTGCTTTAGTTGGTTGTTATGATTAATTTTAATGAGCAGGAAGCAATAATTGGGTTGGATTATTCAAAAATAACTTTCAACTCCAACTATGAATGCATTCATTCTCCGAGCATCACTTATGAGGTGTTTCCCTGAGACCTGGGAAATGCTGGCTATATATGCTAATACGGGTTCTTGCCCATTTTGCACCTGCCTTACACAAATATTGTTCATAAAACAAATGCAGTGTTTTGATAAGGGTGGGCATACTCGCGCAGAGCTGAGCCGTGAGCAACTGCACCCATTCAAGCCATGCTGGCAAACTGGGAATGGTTTCCAAAGGACAGCTGGTTCTATGAAGGTATTGTTGGGGCAAACCAACTGAGCACCTGTGACAGTGGAATTTGTAGTAGAAAATAGTCATGTATGTGTATCAGTAAATTTGAAGTCACAGAGAAAAATGCTTTACAAAGTAGCAAACCTGTAGATTTGTTTTTTCTCTCTCACAAACACAACACAGCAGTTACACCTTCTCAAATTCTTCATTGCAGGTGCACAAATCCTACGCTACGAATCACAAATTAAGAAACTCATCCGCGCACACTTTTGCTACAGTTGCTGCAGTACACATGATGCAAAACACATTCACACACCTGCATCAAAAAATGTGAAGTCATGAACAAAATTTGCACATCTGCAAACCAGTATGTGAATTCATGCAATGAGAGTTGCACACCTGTAGAATATTTTCTCACTGCTTGAATCTGCCGCTACAAGTCTCAAATGCTGTTTTGTTGCTCACAAATGACAAGTTCCGCGCACTGTCGCTTTCGCATCACATCGCTCAGTGAAATGTGGAGCAAAAGTGATTTGACACTTGTAGCCCTGTAGCCAGAGGTCAACTGAAGGAAAATATTTTAAACTAATCTCTGGACCATATAATGCCAAATATGTCCTTATCTTGTTTTGTTCACCAATTTGCACTGAAGAATAGCTCAGCTAATGAAGCTCTGCTCACTCTGTGACAAATACAATATATAGCATTTCCTGCATCTGCTTCACAACTTTTATTTTGAAGCAGAAACAACAGGAAATACTCGCTTTGCACCAGCAGTAACTTATCTGATGATCGTTTACTGATGATCGATCAGTAAACGATCAAATAAGGCTGAGGGCGGTTTGGTGCAACTATCCTCTTGCTGTGCAAACGCTTGGCACGGTTCGGCATGATTAAAACAGACTAACCCGGGCCCTTGGAAACTTGGCTAAAGCAAGGAAGTGTAAACATCTGATTGGCAGTCGATCCTCTTGTCCAACTTTTCTCTGCTGACAAGCTTGTTGCACATATCCACACATGAGCAGAGTTCCCCTGGTTACTTGAATGAACATGCTTCCAGTTACTTTCTGACTGGGTTACTCTCAGTGTAAATGCAGGATGTATCTGGCTGCATACTTGCTGCCTAAACAATCTTTCGCTGGCTTCTAGTGGCAACAGGAGCATCAAAAACCCAATGCTGCCATGTTGTCTTTGCAGAGTGTACAAGCTAGCCAGATAAACCAGCTAAAATGTTGTGTGTCAGGGTCTGCTATGAGTCACATGTATAATGAGAATGTCCTCATTTCCATTCACTGATGGAGGGATGTGTCTCGGGGTGTGGCCAGGTGTGGCACCTACACCTGAAATCTGATTGACCACCCAAGTAATGCAGCTGATGAACCATCAAGGCAAGGCAAATTTATTTATATAGCACATTTCATACCCAAAGGCAACCCAGTATGTTTTCCAAGAAACGTGCCTCTGCAGCCGTGAAAAGCAAAGACCAATTCGATGCTCCTTTAATGTGACGAAATAAAAAAACACAGGACTCCAGAATGTCCTTCATTACTGTGTGTCCTGTCTGGACCCAGTACTGCATGATCGATTGCCTCTGTTTTAATCTCCATGCTAACTGACATGTACCCCAAATTGCACAAACAACACAAAGACGCAGTGATTACTGCATATGCACACTTGTATGCAGCCACTTATTAAACTCTGGTTCAATCTTAAACCCGCTTCTCTCCTGGGCCTGCACAGAAAAAACAGATTAACAAGCTATAAACAGATAGGAAGGCAGACAGGGGCACTCATTATGAAAAACACACAGACACCTCATGAGGAGCCAAGTGAGGGTGTTATCTTAAAATAGCCATGAAGTGACATGGCATGGTGGACAGTGTTTTTGCTGTGTCATCCTCAGCCGTTTGCCAAATAAGGGGAGAATCACCGGCAACTCATGAGGCTGCATAAGGTCCATTGCATAAGAGAGACCCTGGGCAGGACTGTACCAGAGCAGAGACAGGTCACTCTTTTTACTGGCTGGCCACAAGCAGCTATTTTATGGAATTATATGGTGATTGAATTGTGTTTTTTGTATTATGTGAGGGCAAACCCAATTAACGCTGTGAAGGGGTTTTAATGCCTCTATTTAGGGAAATAAAATCATACAACGTTGTTTGGATCACTCTGAGAAACAAGAACTTAAGTCTGGAAAACACTCCATTGATGATTCTTTCATTGGAAAAAGAAGCTTAGCCCCATTCAAAGATATGGAACTGTGTGTGTGTGTGTGTGTGTGTGTGTGTGTGTGTGTGTGTGTGTGTGTGTCTGTGTTTAAGCCCCTTATTAGGGTTATTCCGGTCTGTGCCGACTGTAGCACACAGGTGCTTACATAAGCTTAAGGAGCTGAACTGCTCTGAGCCACCAAAACATTGTGTGTGTAGGTGTGTGTGTGTGTGTGTGTGTGTTAGTGTGTGTGCAGTCGGGCTGACCTTACACAGTGACATTCAAACAGAGCAGAAGGCCAGGTGATGCTCACATTATGAACCCTTCTACGCTGCACACACTCTGACTTCACCGCACTCGATCTGTACCTCCCTCTCTGTCACACACACACACACACACACATACATCGTCACACACATACGCACGTGCTCATTAGGTGGAAATTATTGGTGAGGGTGTATACATGCGTATATATATATGTATAGGCTACTCTGCAGATGGAGAGTGACTCGGGAATATGGATTAATTAACACATACAGCAGGCATGTGCACACAAGTCCATCAATCAGCATGCAAATTATCGCGCCAACACACTGGCAAGGGTGATATGACGCCCATATTCACGCTCATACACACACATACAAAAAACAATCATGCAGAAATGATGGTCAATTGAAAACCTCTCTATAAGTGTGAGTACCATTATGATGAACAGAGGAGTGCATGTGTGTGTGTGTGTGTGTGTGAGACGGATGTATTGTAGTATTTATCATGCCTCATCTCCATCCCACTGGCATCCCTAAGGCCTAACTCTGTTAACCTCCATTACAGAGCAAAATCCCAGCGGTGCTTTCTCGAAAAAGACTCATTGGAAGTGTGATTTGGGCACACACACAAACAGACAAACACACACACTCATTCAGTGAAATGGTCCACAAACTCAATGTGTCCAGTCACTGGCTCCCAAAGTGAAAGACAGCAGGTGGTCCATTATTTTTTAGGTGGCTGAGTTCAAAAGCGCAGAAGGGAGTCTGAGGTGGACCCTCACATGTTTCGCTTTATTGTTGCCACATCAGATACAACCAGATGGCTGTATGTGGTCCGTTTGTTCTGTATTTCTGTCTATTTGTGGCCTTCAACCCACGTTCTTTTTCCTCCAAGTTAGCATTCTTATCTGACTTTTTATCTGGGAAATACGCTTATTCGATTTCTTGCTGAGAGTTAGATGAGAAGACTTATACCACTCTCATATCTGCGCACTAAATGTGAAGCTACAGCCAGCAGACGGTTAGCTTATCTTAGCATATTGACTGTTAAGAGGGCGTTCTTGGGCAGTTACGTTCTACCAGAAATAGTCCGGCACATAACCTTCCATAAAACTGCAAGTTATTGTTTTAACAGGATTTTTGTACAGATTAAATAAACAAGATATAAATTATTCATTTGTGAGCTGTAGAGGTGCTGGTGAGGATTTTTGATTTTGATAATTCCCTGACTGTTCCTCTGGCGCCACAATGAGCTTGATGTATTAAACTATTGGATAGATTGCTATAACATTTGGCACAGACATTCATGTCCCCCTCAGGATGAATTGTGTTCATTTTTATGGTCCTTTAACTTTTCATCTAGCACCACCATCAGGTCAGAATTTTACTTATACTTTGTCCAATACTTTGGTTTTTGACCAAATACCTTCAAAAATGATAACAGCTAAATCCTATTAGCCTCAGCTGTACTTTATGTTTAGTGCTAATTAGCAATGCTAACAAGCTAAACTAAGATAAAGAACACAGCAAACATTACCTGCTAAACATCAGCATGTTAGCATTGTCAATGTGAGCATGTTAGCAGGCTGACATTAGTATTTAGCTCAAAGAAACACTGGGCCTGTGTGGCGTCACAGAGCCACTAGCATGACTGTAGACTCTTAGTCTAGTTAGTTTATCATTAAATCTTTTTATTTTATGTATGAAAAAGGTATCTTACCTTCTAACTTCAGTAGGTGGTCTGGACTGCTTTTGACTGCAACCTTATTGCACTGTGTGCTTGCATTTAATCCATTTTTCTCCATCACATCTCCAACACAGTCATGGATCATCATCCATGTTGGTGTCAGATGGAAGGTTAGTTACATCAGCTGTAGCCTGGAGGTAAAAGAATGGGGCTCGCGACCAGCAATGGGTTCTCCCCTCCTCTACAATCAAGGTGCCCTTGTGTAAAACACTTAACCTCCATTCTTTGGTAGAAGTAGAAGACTGTAATAGTACTACAGAGCTGCTAATGTGAGCAAGGATAGCTGTGAATGTAAAGTAGTCTTTTGAAAAGCAGTGTGCATGCTTAACATTCCTCTCTGACTCTGGAGTTGTCTATTTTAGCCTTAGAAATCTCCAAAACAGCAACACAGGAGTTCGGCTTGTTACAATTAGCACAACTCCCCCCTAGTGCCAGTGCCAACAGTGTAAGTGAGACTAATGCTAAATGAGGCAAAGAGGGCTTGGTTTAATTAATAAAGATTAGCCTACTTTTCTACAGACCAGAAGGAAGCCAAGGCCCACACACACCACCATTCAGTTGGAGTTGTTTCACTTAAGCTTTATTATTCCAGGAACCACTGTGACATTCTTCCAACAGGAGAGGACATTTTCCTAGAGCATGAATTCATGACGTCACCGTCTAATCCATCTTCATCCCATCCTATTCCTGTCAGGTGAACGCCATGGAGTAAAGGAAGGTGAGGGTGACCTCCGCTTCTAAATAAAGATGCAGAACCTTTGGCTAGTTTTTACATAGACGTCATGGCTGCACATGTTGTTTGTTAGGATTTTCTGTGAATCTCTGACTCATGTCAAAGCTATTTCCAGGTCTGTGCTGCTTTAGACACCTCAGAGAGACATAGTGTAACGACTCTTTATTCGGGGATGTTGATACTTTGATGAGAAACAGAAGCCAACAGATCAAAGATGTAAAAGCAGCAGCAGGTTTATATAAAAGGAAGACTTCTAATAAAGGACTCTAGCTTTGAATAAAAATGTTTGTTTTTTTATTGTGAGTGATGAATATGTATAAAAAAATGCATTTGTGCAGAGTGCATGCATGCCCTTTTGTGACTGTGTGTTTGTGTGAGGGTGCGAATGTACGTGTGATGTGAGAGAGGATTAAAGTAGTCCTGACTCTTAAGTAGGCAGAGAGTCATTTGTGTTTGAGGCATACAACATACAAAAGGAACATCCCAAGAAAAATCACCTGCATTTACTGTAATACAGTCTCTATACTCCGTATTCAATCAGGGGAATTAAAACCTGTAAACCCAGACAGATTAATTGTTCTAAGTAAGCTTATAGACATGGATAAGAAAAGCCAAAGACATCCTTACCACAGCACTACTCTTGCTTTTCATTGTGTGGAGGCATGAGGAGGGAGAATGTGGGCTACGGGGAAAGAAAGATGAAGGCAGAGGGGATGAAAAATTAAATGCAAAGCTGCTAGGTCTTTGGGAAGGGATTAGTCCATAGTCCCGGCACACTCACAAATGATCTGACACACAGTTTAAATCCAAGCTATCACACGAGAATTATTATAGGGATTAATAGATTGACATACAAAGGTCTCAGATGCATTTTTGCTGGCGACTATGGGTAAGGGGAACGATTGCTGAACTGACATGTCCAACCTTGACCTCATCAGCTCTCTAATGTGTCAAATATACTTTTAAAGGGATAATGACAATGTTTCCTGGGATATGAATCCTGCACTTACAGTGTGTCATAGCAAATAACATTATCAGCCATTTACGTTTTACTAAATTATGGTTTTGGTCTTTGTAATTTGCATGTATGTGCTTCAAATGTGGGGACTACATCCTAATTTGCCCCTCCAAAGGGACACTCCAGAGATACAGTATTCCACTTCCTTAAAGTCTACAGTCATACTAGCTTAGTTTAGCTTAGCTTAGCTAAAACACAAACACAAAGTACAGCTGCGGCTGATGGGAAGGTTGTTCGTTGTTCAGGAATTTTTTGATAAACCAAAATTTTGGCAAGCTGAAACTTTGACCTGATGATGGTGCATCCTCTGGGCACCATGGATATCTGTACTAAATTTAATGACAATCCATCACACAGCCGCCGATATCACAGTCTGGACCAAAGTGGTGGGGAACGACCGACCAACCAACATTGCCATGCTGCTAGAATGGCTAAAACATAATGGTCACAATCAAAGTAGAGAAAGTTTAACTTCTAGTCCCCTAGAATGGGTCAAATGATCCTACATTTCCCATAATGCAATTTTCATTAGACTCTCCCTGACATCATCAGGGTTATTTCTTCAGACTTGACAAAACTTGACATTCACAACTATGCAGTACTCCTGATGACCAGTAAACCTCTTTATTTTTCTCCACTAAAGAGAGATAACGTGAGGATCTTTTCTGATTGGGACAACCTTGACAAGATTTCTCAAAAGCTGCTTTTCCCACATGGACTTCCCTTCCTCTACTTTATTCCTCGTCTCTCTTAATTTCTCCTCACGTGTCTGCCCTGGACAGACAAAGTGCTGACGTCGTAGTAAAGTCAGCACTTTTCTGCCAATCTAAATTTGGCCAGCTCACGACTGTGCACTTTAAAATAACCCCATCCTCTCCACTTCCACATCCACCCACCTGCTCCTACCTTAATACTCTAGAGACTGGAGCGCAAGCAACAAGGCAATTATAAATGTCCTCCCTTGTAATTTCTAAACGTCACACAGGTAGAGCTGGCAGTGACACAAGCACGTCCTCAGATGTAGGAACACACAAACACATACACACA
Organism: Maccullochella peelii; assembly: GCA_002120245.1. Lineage (NCBI taxonomy): Eukaryota > Metazoa > Chordata > Actinopteri > Centrarchiformes > Percichthyidae > Maccullochella > Maccullochella peelii. The sequence goes on from LKNJ01002250.1 coordinate 60,743, forward strand.
CACACTCACATATTCCCTGGTTTTAACGCATTATGGTGCCTGGTGTGCAGCAGTCATGTAAGGCAGCACAGAGGCCTACTTTCAGCCGTGTCTTGAAGGATTGTTTCGGGCATGCATCATTACTGTAAGCAGGTGTTGTTGCATCTCCCTGCTGCTTTGCTAACTCACAGTCATCGCTTTCTTTACGGGGCTCTGCAGTGCGAGTATTTCGCTCACATTTGCCCCTGAAAATAGATGTGTGCGAACTGAAAAAATAATTTACGAGCACAGTGTGCGAAATATATAAAACATGTAAATAACCCCACACACACACACTGCTAATCGTTCAAACGATGTTCGTTCAAAACATCCCCATCAAACGTCGCTCTGTGGGCCGCTCAAGCAGCCCATTATATGAAAACAAGAACCAGAGAGATGCGTCGTCGGCCCACTTTGGTTATGCACCAGTCCACATCCTCCTCCTCAAGATCCTCAATACCAGTTCAACTGTTAGTCAAGGTCTGCTGAAGCCTTAAGAGAGAAGTCAATAAGGATAAGATATGCACGGTTTGGGTTTGGCTGGCTTTTTAGCTATCTCGGGTGCCTTTTGTTGAAACAACTGGAAATAATATTATACTAGTGGTAGGTTATAGGCCTATAGTATACTATTTTATGAAATTATAATGAATATACTAACATTATATAATTATTATATTCATATTATACTGACATGCTACTATTGTATTTCATTATACTTTTTATTTAATGTTATAATATGTACTAATACACAAATTTTGCATCTGCAGTGGACAGATGTAGATTCAGCCAGTGCCATTGTGCCAATATGTTTTCTGTATCTATTTTACTACAGTTCTTGTTACAAATATTGTTCAGTAACCCTGTTTACATAACACTGAACACTGGCATAACATTATAATTATGTCTCAAAATGTTGTGGTTCCAAGAACAGCAGTCTTCCAGCTGTGAGTCAGAGAGAAAGGCCACATCCAGTTCCATGACGTAGTGTTATGTAACTCTCAGCATGTGTTGCCACTGACGGTCTGCCAGTCAGGACAAGCCATTAAGCTGCTCGCCTTGTGAGCACAAGTTAACCGGGTCTAAATTTGACAGCTTAGGCTTAGCCAGGCGGCGATACACTGACTGACTGAAAGCGGTGTCTGAGGGATGACCGGAGACTCTATGTTTTACTCCGGGAACAAGCTCGTTTTGTGACAGTGTACGGTGTGTGTTTGGTGCACAGCAGGTGTGGAGGGCGAAGCGCAGCAGCCGTGAAGGTAACACACAGCAGGATTTAGGTGTTTGGCACTGAGGCCTGTTGGACACAGCCAGTGAAACTATTATATGACATGCTGATACCAGCAGCGTTTCCCCCCTAAGCTGCTACATTTCTGACTGGCTTGGTGTGATTCCAGACTAAGCTCTCCTTGGTTGTGTCCTACCAAAAACACTCCAGTGGCTTCCAAGAGGCTATTTCTACAGCAGTCTGCAGTCAACACAGCAACTATTAACAACAAGTCCCTAAATCAGATTACTACTTGTACTTCTCATCAAACATTTCGATTTGATTAATTTACTTTTTCATTCAGCAGTTAACTTTAAAATACTGACTACTAATGAAATATATGTGTCAATCAGTCAGCACCACTTTACAACCCTTCACACCTTTGGTCCACCCACGCAGCTGTTTGCACTCATCAAGCCTGATCTGGCCTCTTCCTAGCACTGTGCTTGTTTCACATCTCTCTGACCCTCCTGTTAGCTTTGTAGCACCTGTTAGGTTGGGCAGGACAGTTAGTTACACTTTTACCATTCTTATCGGTTCATATAGTTTGGTAACGTCACATAATTGACGCCACATAATTTCCAGCATAGCTTCGCCCAAGTTTACTCTGAGCAGAGGTCTAATCAGTCAGAATAAGTGAAAACACTTGCACACTGGGTTTGCAGGACCTTTAACAACCCCTGACCATTTGATCATGTCAGCAGCAGCAGGCTGGTCACATTACGTTGCGGCAAAAGTTGAGCCTGGTTCAACTTTTTTGCTGGACGGACCTGAATTTTTTTTGCCGGAGGCACCTCAACAGTGTCAACGCAGTGGTCTCATTCAAATGAATGTGTCAGGCACTGTGGAGAGGACTCAGAAACAGACAGCACTTTAGTCTCTTTAAAGAGTTTTAATGAGAAAAAGTCAAGTAAACAATGGACAAGGCAGAAGCATAAACAGAGGGCAGGCCAAGGTCAAAAAATCCAAAAGGTCAGGCAGTGAGGTAGAGGTACAGGCAAGGGCTAGGCAAGAGACTGAGGAATCCTGACTGGCTTGATTGTGCAGGTGATTGTATGCAGGTGGTCACTAGGGCAGGGAGCAGCTCCTGAAAGACACACCCACACACAGCAAAACCACAATAGAGCAGGAGTACCAGGTCAAGCTGTGACAGAATGAGGGGGCGTGGGGGTGTTTTTTCACGTGGTGCTGTTGTCTGTCTGTACGTAGCCGAAATAAAGTGAGTACAAGTGACCAGCAGTGAGCAGGATTTCGAGCTTCTTCTCACTTTACTAAGTTTTAACAACAAATCCGTCTTGCTTAGTGTTAGTTAAAAATTGTGGTTATCTCAAAGGTTAGGACATGACCGGCCTTCATGACTGAAAGAAACTATTAGTGCCTGCTAGCTGGAGACAGGACTAGAACCGCAGTCTAGGATTCACGCGTTATTTACACTCATCCATCTGCCCTGACTTCGTTGCTATAACCTTTTTTTGCCGTTTAAGAACTTCACAGTCCTTCAGTCTTTGCTACTTAACATATATATATATATATACATATATATATGTTGTTCAAACAACCAAGCTGACTTTTATTAGAGACAAAGTCATTATTTGCATGACCGCAATAGGTTGTGCCAGAAAATTGTAAACATGGGTCATTTTCGGCTGTTTGAACAAACAACCAATGTTATTATTTTTTTAAGCATGGGCAATCTCATTATTGCCCATGCATTATTAAATTTCTCACAGTTCAAAAAGTCTGACAAATCATGGCCTTGAGCAATTATTACTATCCAAAATGAACAGCATTATTCAATACAAATCTCATGTTCTTTCCTGTGGAATGTGAATACATCATTAGACATCCAAAGTGGAAAATGAAACTCATCCATTTGCTGTGAAGTTGAGCTACTGAGACCGTAAGCAAACATCTGGACCTCCTCCAGAATCATTAGGACGGATGAATTCTGCTAGAACATCTTGATCAAAAGTCATTAAGAAAAGCCGTGGGCAAACATCATCGTGATCCTCCCACCTCGGATGAGGACAGAAAGTCGGCACTGATGAAGACACAGGTTAGAAGAGAGGCAGAAAAAAAAGAGAGTGGGAGAGTGGGAGAGAGACAGATGAGGGATGATTAGGCTTCGTTTGTCTATTCACTACTTTAGAATAAGTCAAGTGTAGGCAGCAGGTGGGTTCAGGCAGCGTGGGTTTGAGTCATCCATGAGGAGGTGTGTATGTTTGTGTGTGTGGGCATCACAGCACACGTAATTGTAGGGTGGATCCAGAGTAACAGAACAAAGGGAAGTGTGTTTATCAGATTACCACAGGTCTCTCTACGCGATTTCCCAGCTGAAAACAAGGTTGTGTGTGTTTGCTTTTGTTAAGTGTTTATAGGAGCATCACACTAAATTGTGTTACTTTAATGGTGTAAATAATTTCTATAAGACTGTTCTGAATCTCTGGAGAGAAATGATTCCTCAAGCAGAGATATGAAAGTGTGTGTGTGTGTGTGTGTGTGTGTGTGTCAGCAGAGTAGCGATAGCTGTTACTTTTTACTGTTTTATGGTGTTGGTGTCACATAATAGCCCCCCAGCTAGACTTTGAATTAGACTACTGTGAAGACCCCACTCTGTCCCAACACATGCACACACACCAGGGAGTTCACACACTGCTTCACACTCACGTTCTTTAGCCCGCTATGGGCTCAAAATGTATGCAGTGGCTGCGCTTGCAAATATGCACACACAATAGAACACACACACACACAGACTGAAGAGGCAGATAGAAAAAAATGCATACATGCAAAACCACCTAGCAGAACAAGAATCCACACACACAAATTCACACACTGTAGACAGTGATTAATGAGCTTTTGTTGTTGCTGTGTAACACCACATCTGCTGCCACGGGGACAGCAGCACGAGCCGGAAACAATATGGCCTACTTGGCCCATTATACAGTGGCTATTCGCATTGAAACACACACACACACACACACACACACAAACACTTCTGCCCTCATTATGCTGCTGGCAACTTCATTTTGTCCCAAGCCACCCCCCTCCTATACACACACACACAGACATGACCCCTGCAAACGCACACGTATGCCCATTATACATCCCCCACAAGACCAGTGCAACCTGCATCCCTAAGAACTCTCAGAATGCTTCATTCACGGTTTCTACAAAGACTCCCCACTAATTGTGAGCTGCAGACGGTCAGCCCTGCCACACTGCAGACCGCAACATAGACCAAACCATTAATACTTGTCACTTTTCAAGTTTCTTTTTTGTAAAGAACAGCAACAAACTCATAAAACTGGCAGAGAAGGCATTGAAAGTGAGGACAGGGTTACAAAACACATTACACTATGAACTAACGGCTGATCCAAAGACCACCTCTTGTTTAAAATCTGGAGTACTGAGGGACTGGTTTGGAATGAGGGTTTTATTTTTAATCATTTTGGCTTGTTCCCCAACTTATTGTTGCTCATTAAATTAAAACCAGCTAAAGGTTACCCAAAGTAAAGGACTGATCCTGTGTTTTTGTCTGGATCCTCTGGAGATCTGTTTTAGCACCACAGAGTTTTGGATTAGCCTCTCCTTGTCTCCTCCCTTTCTCTTTCTTGCTTCCCTGCAGACCTCTTGATGTATAGCGCTGGCTCGCAGTCAGATGTGCGTGGGTGGAAGTTTGTGTGACGTGCATGTGGCCGGGTCACCTTGTGTGTGGTGGGGTGTGAGCTGCATGTTTGTTGGGGAGGGGTTCGGCCAGCTTGGCATTTATGTGATGACCTCTGTGGGGGGTCACATCGGAGGACAGAAGTTGAAACCAAATGGCGAAACAAAGGCAAGGCGTGGCTGTGAGCTTTATAGAGCCTGACGTGTGTGTGTGTGTGTGTGTGTGTGTGTGTGTGTGTATGTGTGTGTGTGTGTGTCCATAGGGATAAAAGAGACACCCTGAGGACAATAGAGATGTGTAGCAGCTGACTATAGGGGAAATTATTCAAGAAATAAATTAACATTTCACTCGACCACTTGGGGCACCGCCTATTAATCTCACAGCTATTTTAAAATGATCTGCAACATTTTCCTTTATATACACTTTATACTGTGATACTGACTGTACCAACCTGGTTCAATACCGCTTTTCATATTTGCTGTTCACAACAATCAGTGTCTGGTGCTCTTTCCTTACAATGCATGCTTCACAGACAATGATGGTGCTTATGTTTCATGCAATGGTGGAAGATCAGAGTAAAAGTAAAAGCAGCAATACCACAATGTAAAAATCCAGCATTCAAATTTTTACTTAAGTAACTAATGATGATTTTTATTATTTTGTTTTCTCAATTCATCATCTGGTCTATAAAATGTCAGAAAATAATGAAAAATGCCCATTACAATTTCAAAGAGCCCAACCTGAAATCTTCAAGTGGCTTATTTTGTTCAACCAACAGTCCAAAGGTAATCAGTTTTCTGTCATATAAGACAAATAAGAGCAGTATAGCCTCACATTTGTGAAGTTGAAACTAGATAATGTTTGGCATTTGTGCTTGAAAAATGACTGAAATGATGAATTGATTGATCGTGTCAGCTCTAAGCACAGGTATACACAGAAAAATGTACTTCAGTGTCAAAAGTAAATCAGAATGTGTTAATATTATTGGATTATTATTACTGATGCATTAACAAGTAAACAGCATTTTAATGTTGTAGCTGGTGGAGGTGGAGCTTATTTGAACTATTTTAGAGTAGTTCTATGTTTTGTGTGTACAGTCTCAATCTGCAAAGAAACTAGCAACTTCAGGACTCAGATTATTGTAGTGCAGTAAAAAGTGAGTTAAAGTATAAAGTAACAATAAAGGTAAATACTGAAAGTGGCTACAAGTACATCAAGATTGTATTTAAACACACAACATATTTTCCACTACTGGTTTTTGGTTAGTTTGAAATTGATTCAATCAAATCTTGGTGGTTAGCATTAGCAACATTAGCCACGGTGGGTATACAGGGGTAAATAATTGCTGTTTTAGCAGTGCAAAAAACACCACAGCAATGATCTCTGAGGTCTTTTGACATGTCGTAGCAGGAAAAGCATAGCTGGAATTAACAACATTAATAACGACTGCATTCCATTTAGGTGAACCAGTTCCAGCATCCTGCTATTGTGTACGCTGCCTAACAGGGACCCTTGATTAGACTGAGCCATCTTTAATGTTCTTAGGCTTTTCATGCTATGGAGAGTCACAGTGTCTGCTGTGAAAAAGGTATATCCCTGTTTAATAACTATAGGCGAGATATCAAATAAAATCAACTACAAGACATAGAGTATTTGAAACAAAGAGGGCAACAACAGCAAATACATACTGAAGCAGAATTCCCCCAGTACTTGTCTTGACATCCTGAAAACCCACGGCCTCAGGCCAAAACAGCCTCTGGCAAACATCAGTATCACAATAGCGGTTGTGAAAAATGTGAGAAGCTCTTCCGATTGTCTTCCCATGCACTGTTTGAAGAGGAAGAATAATTTAGAAGCTGTAATCATACACGGTGCAACGGCGGGAGTGCTAGACAAGTGTACAGTAAATCAGAACTATGAATATGATGGCTCATTGACTTGTGTAATCACACAGTGACAGTGGGTGATGAAAATGATCGATTTCCTCTTTCCACTGTGTAATGAGCAAGGTTTAAACATTACAGTGGGATAAGACCATTCCCTGCTCAGCAATGATTTGTTGTAACACACACAGGGGAAAGAATATCACGTAGACGGCTCACATTTTCACCTCTAACATTTGACGACAATAGAGAAAGAGTAGGGCCATCTACAGACTCAGATAATTAAACCAGGGGGAAATTATAACAGCTCTCTCTCTCCTCCCCCCTTCTCTATCTCTTTTCTCTCTGTCTCTCTTTCTGTTTTGTTCATTCCCACTCTTGCTTCTTGTCAGCAAATCAGCCTGGCTGCAGATGAAAATGACAATCCAAAAAAGCAGAGGGAAGAGGGAGGAAAATACACATGCCATCACTTGGGCCACAAAGCGGAGATAAAAGTAATATTTTCCATCTATTAACTTCCATCTGTGGTGGGGTTTTTTAGCACAATAATGGAATTGCTGCTGTTGACGGGTGCTTTGCTGCGGCAGGTGCGAGGAGCATCGTGCAGCAGACATCATTGGGCTAATTTATAGTTTTCATTTAGTGTCTTTATTGTCCCATTATTGGCCATTACACACACACACACACACTCACACACACACACACACACACACACACACACACACATTGGCACCCCTGAGGGTCCAAAAGGTATAATAATCGTGCTCCTCACCAGCCTTTGCGTTGTGTGCCTGTTTGCAACACAATCAGGCCCTGCTCACCTCCACAGCAGGGCTCCTTGACTTGACTCAAACTGTGTGCCTCTGTTATGTGTGTGTGTGTGTGTGTGTGTGTGTGTGTGTGGAGTTAATAGATGTTCAGAGAGCGGTACGTAGGATTGTAACTCCTGCTGTGATGTGTTTTTCAATTCATATCTGAGAACTGGACTACTGCAGAATCGGCAACACAAATCAGCTGTGATGAGATAGGGCCTATTACCCCAACTCACACACACACACACACACACACACACACACACACACACACACACACACACAAAGAGCAAAAGCCATTGTCCTGAGAGGAGAGAGAAAGGATGGGTGACGGCGAATGGGAGGGGTGTTTCCATGGTGACCAGGGCGACAGAAGGAAGCAGGGGTCCGCCTCCCGACCTTCATTGAGAAGGTGAATGACTGTCACTAAGCTGAGGCAAGACAGCCAGTAGTCACAATGCTCGAGACAAGCGCGAGGGAGAGGGTGATCCATGAGCCATGCAAGCCCATCATGGCTGTGGGCCGTGTGAGCTTCAGTGGTCAGTCTGAGGCACTTAGCATTAGTATCAGAAAGACATTATGCTAATAGCATCAAAGGCAGCAGCCCCCGCCTTTGTGTTTCCTGCACCAACCCAAGGCCATGGGAGGATTTTTACATTTGAACTGCCGTTCCAGGCATTTGAACTGCCAAAGTATTTGCATGAAGATAAAATAAAAAATAGGAGAAATGTGATGCATTACACAAACGATGGCGCGCGGCCAAGCTTCTAAAGGTCCACAGCCCACAGGCACCGAGAGGAAAGGCCTCAAGGCAGCGCGCAGAGGGTAAAACAAGCTAAACTCAGTACACGCTGCAGAGTAGAGAGTCAAAGTGAAAGTTTCACTTGTGCTCCAGAGGTAGAAAACCTCATTCAAAATCTGACATTTTTAATAACAGTTACTAAAAAATCCCAACCTACATTATAACTTTTCTGTGTCGTGGTTCATTTGTCTAGACAGATGGTACATTAAAAAAGTTATCTTGCTGTCTATTTCTGTTTTCAGAGGCCTTTAATAAACACCATTCCCCACAAGCCCAAGACCTTCACAGGTTAAACGTCACCCAGCGCGACAGACTGATGCCAGTCAAAGGGGTGAGCTACCACACCGTGATGCTAACAAAGGGAGAAAGAACAGGGAAGACCAAATACCACAGAAAGCTAAAGAGTTGCTAAGGCTGGTCTAATTGACAGGGATGGAAAGGGCACTAGAATGTCAAATTCCTTGTGTAAAAATATACTCATAAAAGTAAAAAGTAGGTCTATGATGTGTATGATGTTGATAATGTTATATGATAGAACTATTAAACTGAAGAACACCTTCCTCACTGTAGAATTAACCTGAAAAGTCAGACAATTAGCTTTAAACAAAAATGACTGATAGTCAATCAGATAGATAATAAAAAGAGCTCTTTATATGGGAGCAAGAGGTGACAGTAGATCAATAGTAGGCTCTCTAGTTAAGTACTTTTTTAATTAAATAAATGTAAAGTATAGTTAGATCACACATAAACAAATAGTATTGAATTCATATGTATTTTAAGAGGATAACATCTCTCAGCTAAGCAAAAATAAAATTGATTGATTGGTTAAACTGGTTGTTGTTTGCCTTGTGATGCTAACTAACTGCATGTCATGGTTTAATGCCTTTCTTTGACCCAAATTCATATTTTAAGGGAACTGCATTAACTATTTAGAGACTGCAATCACCTGATACTACACCAAACACTCCTTCACAATGTGATACCTACAGGACAAAGTCAGCAGCGCAATGCTCTCGTGCCTTTGTTTTTGAAAAGCAATTTGTTGTGTCCCTCCATTTTCTCCATGAAATCAGAGACTGGAGAGCTCTTCCAGCAGACACAATGAAATATCACAGGGTCCGGCAATTACAGTATTTATTTACTCCACCCAGCGTGTTGTATGTCCTCCTGCGCTAAAGTACCCTTCAAGCCTATGAGAACGACAAATGACAAACGGGAAGAGAGTCCACCTCCACATGAATCATTTCAATCAACACCGCTCACATACTTCCACCACACACCACTGCTCCTCTGGGAATGCAGAGAAAAGTGCCACAGAAGAAGACCAGTGAAAAAGAGGGAAGAGGGTAACCTAAGTAAAGGAAGAGGACGTTTGTTCGGGGGTGTCGGGCCTGAGCGCACAAGAAGAGGAGGTGAGTGGAGGGAAGAAAAAGAGGAGAGAGAAAGACTCACTCACCTTGGATGAGTCATCCAACACACCTCAGCACTTCATACAGAGACATATTTACAGCACAATACTCTCTCCCTCTCCTTCTCTTTTGTGGTTAGTCAAGCATCACCACACACATCTACACACGCAGTCAGAGTGGCACCCTGTGAAAGAAATGTCACGGTGCGCAGTCACAAATACAAACTGGATAAAAACAGCATTTAATTTATTTTCTCATCTCTGAATTGGCTTGTTATTGGATTGAAAGGGTGAGGGCACCCTTTCAATCCAAGTGAGGATGTTCGTCATCCTCACTGCAGAGACAGAGAAGCGGGGTGAAAGGGTAAAACTACGCTAGAAATGAGGAGCAGATAAATGGAGGTGGCTGACGGCATCGGACAAATGATGCTCAAGGTGCTCTGAGTTATTAAAAAAAGGAATGTTTGCATCCTTGCTGAAGTACACGTACTGTGAGGTGATCACTACCTCAAGTACAAGCAGTTTACTCTGCTGATAGCGTCACGGGTTTCCTGTTTCTTTGATCCTTATGAGATTCCTGGAGTTAAAGGTGTGACGTGAACACATCAATGTATCATTCCCAAGCCTTTTTAGCAAACTGAATAAAGCATTCTTTTGTATTGTTTTTTTTGTATCTAGCGCCTATCCAACTAAGGTTTTGCTGATATGCACACAACTGTCCTTGCCAAAAGAAATTATGAACTCAGTAATACAGTAATACACAGTAATAATGCTAATTGCATATTTTACATGAAAATGTGCCCATAGTTCTGAATAGTTTGATGTTATGGGAAATATGCTTATTCGCTTTCTTGAAGAGAGTTAGATCAATACCACTCTGCAGTTAGCAGCCAGTTAGCTTAGCTTAGTACAAAAACTGGAAACAAAGGGAAACAGCTAGCATGGCTCTATCCAAAGGTAACAAAATCTGTCTATACCAGCATATACTGTACAAAAACCTAAGTTTAAAAATGACAATTTTGGTTTAATGGGGGTTGTGTGCCAGACTATTTCTTGGCCAGGCACAGTGACTTCCTGGAGTCTGAACCCCTCGTAAAATCACAACTTTTTACACTTCGGTTTTTGTACAGTTTAAACAAACAAGCTATAACGTGTTAATCAGTGAGCTTTAGTCTTTGTGCTAAGCTAAGCTAACCGGCTGCTGGATGTAGCCTTATATTTATTGCACAGACATGAGAGTGGTGTCAATCTTCTCATCTAACTCAGCAAGATAGTGAATAGGCTTATATCCCAAAATGTCTAACTATTCCTTTAAAAACCAAGAATGAAAAGAGTAAGATTTTATATTCCCAAGAAATGTGTTTATGCTGTAATCAACCAGGTGTGTGGAAGAATTAACCTATCCACATAATTATTAACTAAATTATAACACTTGCGGTGTTTGCAACATCTAAAAAGCAGGTTGAGAAACAAATAAGAAACTGAATTCTCCACCTCCTCCCCCAATAAAAGGTGGAAGTTGAGTTCTCACTAAACCACGGCTGACTAAACGAGACGTGTGTTCGGAAATCCTCAGGGGAAGAGTGACAGTGAGGGAAGAGGGCTGTCTGTATTACTTGGCTGCATAGATCACAAACCAATAACAGGGTTCATTTCTCTCCTCCTGTCCCAGAGGATCGGCCTCCAGGGTCAGAGGGGCGTGTCGCCGTGGTTAAGCCCCAGCAGGAGGAGGCGTGTTGGGCCGTAACCTGCCTGATGAAGCAGCCTTGTCTGTTTCCAGAGCAACTGTCCCTGTCTTATAGACAGGCAGACACACACTTAAACAGGCAGGGTACAATGCAAGATGTTCCAGGGGAGACACTTGAGCTGAGTGACCCTGAACGCGTCACTGACACATCAGCATGTCTGTGTAGGTCATGTCTGCAGGTGACCCGCTAATACATTTACCCATGTTCCACTTCTTGAAGGAATTCCACATAATTACCCATTTTTTATGAATATTTTATTATTTGTAGCAGCAATAGCAGAAAAGTTAGGTAAGGAAAAATACTACATGGTAACACTAGTTACAGCAGTTGTCAGTGGTGTTATTCTACAGTATTTTAGTATTTTTTATTGTTTTTTTCATCCCTGAAAATAATATTTAGGGGAAGCATGTTCTTGAGTATGTTTAATATTTGCATTTTTACTGAAATTGTCAAACACTATAATGACATTTCATACTGGCACAAAATACCTGCCCTCAAGAATATTGCACCCAAGTGAGTATAAGCCCAACCTACTGTTATCTATCATAGTTTTTACATTAACATTTCACAGTGCTCTACGGATGCTTGAAAAATATTAAAGATTTACTTGAGGTGATCGTATACAATCTTTCAAGATGGTTGCAAGCAAATACTATACTTTTATACTCTGTACATTGATCATCTTATATGTTATGACTTATTCTGTAAAATGAAAGCATACAAACCTCTTATTTGATTGAATCTGTTGCCAAAAAGATTGTCTCTTCATCAATGTAATGAAACAGATCAAACACAGCATCAGTCTAACAAGGATCATTTAATAACAAAAAAATTATAATACAAACAAGTTACAAATACAGAGCAGACTCATTTCTGACCATGTCAAGTGGCACAGAATTAACATCAAATAACATTTGCATTCGATAATCATGGCCATTAGAAACCTGAGCTTGATACAAAATGTCATGAACTGTGTGTGCTATAAATGTATGGTGCACATTGATTAGGAAGCATTACAAAAGGTAGAATGTAAGAGTATAAATATACTGTATGTACAACTGAACGAGTCAATTCCTTAATGCAGAATCAGGCAGGTGCCTTGCAGCTCTTGAACATTTTCATCTGCTGATAACTCAGTGTCCACGCGTCAGCAGGGAACTTAAAAACAAATGTGTCTCCTGGCAACATAACAACCCAGTGCAGAAAAGTATTTCTTTCTCCTCTCTACGTCTCCCATATACGCGATTTGTATTTCTTTAAAAAAAAAAAAAAAAAAAGGGAGAGAGAATTGGCTGAGTCAGGGTGCTGAGGAGAAATAAAACCTTCTCCGTCAAGGTACTAGTCAGCAACAGCATCACAATATTTGCAAAAAATAATATTGGGTTATTATCATATTCTGCTGGCAACCACAGTGGATCCTGCTTGTTCCAACTCCATTCAGGCTTTCACTTCAAGGGTCACAGGTTGAAGGTCAGGGGTCTGGGTGCAGCAACCACTAGGAGGGGGCATCTTCACCATGTATAGCCTTATACTTGGACATCTCCTCTGGAAAGACTTTGCTGAGCTCAGAGATTAAAAGGCTTTTGAATTTCTGTAATAAAATACAACAGTAGAGGTTGGTTTATTACAAATTTAGACCTGCTTTTCATTTTATGTTGACGATAACTAAACTTATGTATGTTTATGCCAAGGACATAGTAACTTAAGACCTAATCAGTACAATCTGCCTTGTGGCCATTTGCATCACACAATAAAGAAATGTTAGCCACAACTGAACATAGAATAAATATATCAATTAGCTGATTTATGGAGCAGAGCTTCTACTGAACCACAAAAAGCTTTAAGCATTGTGTCCAAAGACAATTCAATTATCATCAAGGACAAGGCCACTTTAACAGAGAAGAGTCTCTTGAATGCATGGCTCTTTGTATAATGAAGATGATCCTTGGAAAGGCCATTTTTATCTTTTTAAGAATTCCTAAATATGCTTGGGAACACTTAATCAGTGAAATTGTTTGTTGGCTCTATTTATTTTTGCAGCGTCATTGGTGGGGAATCTCAGTGACCCCGGCTTTATCTCTTACCGTCATTGTGTCAATCTTCCCCTTGACCTGCTCGTTCCTCGCCAAGGCTCTCTCCAGACATTCCTTGGTATACAGCTGGGGGTTTCGACCTTGGTCAATGTATCTACAAACACAAGGCATAATATCAGTGGAAGGAACTGTGATGAAACTCAGATAAGGAATTATAAATTTCATTAGCTAAATTTGCTGGTTTCCTGGCACAGGCACATTCCATAATATATGAGACTGCAGAGTTTTTCTAAATCACATATTATGATCTACTTATTTCAGCAAAAGTTTTGTTTGCTAATTTTCTATTCGTTCAGCAATCCTCCACCTAAATACACACTACACTATGAAGGCTTGCAACAAAAAAAGTGAACAAGTCTTAAAGTTGAAAATGTTATTTTTATAGTGTGTAAATGCCTAATTTTAGAGTGGGTCTCACCAATCCAGAATAAAAGTAATATGAGGCATGTAACATTACCAGATTTGCGCACAAGGAATGACGCTATACAATCGTCACATTTTTGAATGGGGTTTGGCGTGGCTTTAACGCAAAGCGATATGTATTCTCTCCACACAACAGATACGTGTACTCACAGCAATATAGCAATGACAGAGAACAGCAGAGGTGTAAATAAAATACTAATATATCGGTTATAATGCTGGACAGGCACAACAATATAACAGCAGGACTCACTCAAAGACCTCCAGCGGTACGTTGATTTCATGAAGCTGTTGGCGACACTTCTCGATGTCCTGCAGTCCAGATATCATGAAATTTCTGACAAGAAAAATCAGCAGAACGGGTAAACATAAGGCTTATTTGCAGACTCGTTCCGTTATAACGTTCTCAATGAAACATGACTCACAGTTTTTGGTTGAGTCCTGCTTGGCTGCTAGGCTGGAAGTCGCTGACGATGATTCCCAACTGTCGAATATTCTCGATAAATTTCTCCAGATGCTCCTCCAGATTATCAAATTTTTCCGCCATCTTAATGAACTGTTACTAAACCACTAAAAACACATAGAAATGACTCCGTTTAGAGGAATCCTTTTGTCAAATAATCGCTGTTTACTGTTAGCCACCGACTCTACGACGGTCGCAACGCCGAACTGCTTTACGGCAATAAAATAGCCAATCGCTGTGGGTACTGTTCTGCTACCTAGGTAACAACCAATGACAGATTGTCGTTAACTGACGCTTAAAGCATCTAAGTGTCGTGCTGCCAGAAGCCTCTTTGTCAAGACCATACGGTTTATTACTGTAGAGTAACGGCGATTTGACTGCACCTAAATCAGCATTGTGCAATTATTTGTTTAAATCATATTGAGAATATGTATTATTGAATTATATGTGCTATGTCAATTATGGTGGTTTAGTATAAAACAACAGAAAGCTAGAAGAGCGTTGTTCCAAAGCCAGCATGTATGACTGTGTGTGTTGGTAGTCTAAATATGCATAGACAGCACAGTATTTACTTACTGCTGATTTACAAATATGTTCGGGATCATTTTAAAGACAATTCAGGAATATGCTAAATACCCTTAGAAATAGCATACTGCAATTCAGCTCTACATTCAAAAGCATACACCTCGTGAAGGAAAACGTATTATTTGTAACTGTTTCTGTAGATGTTCTCAGAAAGTCAGCTGTTGTGTCAAAATTGTGTTTCAGTCTTCACTGTTCAGTGCACATTGCGCTGCCTCATATCATTCTGCTACTTAAAGATTTCTATGAAAATACACAATTTCAAAGACAAGAGTTTTTATTAAAATGTTACTGATGACAGTATTCACTTCCTGTATATTGCCTGCGGATGAAATCATATAGCAAGGCAATGAGGGATGAGCTATGGTCAGTTTATTCTAGTATATTCTGTGTGAAATAAAGTTTGCACCTATGAAATCTACTATAATGACCCATGGTTGTGGGCTACTACTACAGGACGTTAGGGGCTGCTATTTAAATCTTCCAACACAATCAGTAATCAAGGGAAAAGGGTCAAAATAGCCTGTATTTCCCAGTGAACCTCTAAAGTAATGCTGAGCTCTGCTCACAGTACAAGGTAACTTTTACTCGACACGTTTTAATGTCAGTGACGTTGACATTACATTGCTGTGGCATCTTTATTCTGCCTTGCCTGTATTATTTTCAGGTAAGCACAGGAACACCAAGTTACACAGAGTAAACCAGGAAATCAACCATGAACTTTCAAAATAAAAGTAATTTTATATTAACAGATAAGGCACCTTGCACAGGCGAAATGATGATGCAGTCCCTAAATCTAAAGTTTTAGGAACTACAACAACGTTTGATGTGTGGAATCGGGATTTACCACAATTCCTGGCCTTAAATAGTGTAGTTAAATAGTGGCCTTAATAATGTTTTTGTGATAAAGTCACTGTAGGTTAAAAATTCAGTCTCAGTAAACCTATGTTCAGACACTGTGGAACTGCTCTTAATTTGGTAACTCATATTGTTTAATATGTCCATTCATTTTCTGATGTACTTCGTTCTTGGCGCATTGGAATCATTGGTTGTGTGTCACGTGTATAGTGTAAAACCTACCTTTTGCGATATGCTATTCATATTCTTTTTTCCATGTTAGGAATCATATTTTATTGTATTGCTTGTTGTCCATTTTCATTACACACCCAATAGTCTAGTTATTAAGCTGATGTAGCATTAAAGCTTTTGATTGGCATTTTAAGTAGGCCCATAGCTGATCTGTTATGGTCCTTTTTGTAATCACCAACTGGAATATGTCAATGCTGTAATTTCATATACAGCATATTTCTCCATAAATGTACCCATTTTGGTGCTTGGTTGGTGCCTTGAACGTCACCTAACTCCAGGGCTTTTATTTTGAAATGGCGTCGCGTCGCCGTGGCACCGGTGAGAACTGAACAGCCTGGCTGAGCAGGATTACCGGGGGCTGGTTTGTCCTGCGTTAAAGCTGGAGCTGCCGCAGCTGCACACACAGCAAAACGGCTCTCCTCCTCCTCACTGCGGCTCCCACCGACGGCTGGTCTACTGGATGGTGGAGCCATTTCTTCTTTTTACACACAGCGGGATCGGTGTCCGGTTAACGGGACATAAAACGGACATACTCCGAATTTCACCAGTCTACGGTAAGCACGGGCTGCGGTCGGATTGCTGGTTTAATATTGGGTCTGTGTGGGCGGCAGGACACACATAAAGGAAAATGTATGATATTCTCATTATAAGGACTTACAGTGCAGGCTATGGTATGGTATGGACGCATAGTGATCTTATAATGATTTCATCGGGCTTCATGGTATTTTAATCCTCTTTAATAATAAAAAAAATGCATATATCCTTACAGACTGTTTATACAGACCTTAGTAATATGTAGGCTATATTTATGTATTCTAATCTCCCATAGCCCATGTTTCTGTATTATTAATTTCCTATAGGAGTCTGTGCGTCTCTTGTTCATTTGTTATATCAATCTTGTGATGCATTATGGTGTTTTTTTCTCCCATAATGTTCCTTCCTGTAGCCTATGGTTCCTTCTATGATTTTCCAGTAGTATGTTCTTGCAGCCTGTGTTTTTTTCGCTATGATTATATGGTATGCACCCAACTGTTAAAATGTATTATAAGATAACCTCAGTGCCTCTGCGTAAAGCATCGTCCTATCATTGAGCAACTGCAGTCACAGTCATGATGTCGGTCCACTTGTGGAAAAAAAAAGGACTGAATTCCAGTGATCTATTTTGACAAAACTGTTTTATTTTGGTCTGTATGCGAAAATGCATGTAAACTCGCATTAATTTGTTGTTTTACTGCTTTTTCTTTAGTCGAGCCGTGTCGAGATGATGCACTGAGGAGAAAACAGCGCAGACTCGCCGGTTGTGTTCATCCTGAGGCTGCAGAGAACGGAGGGGGGATTGTGGTACAACAAGGTTAATAATCAGCACCAGTAAAGGTCTTCTCTGTGAGCGGGAGTCGACTTCACAGAGTGAATCTTGCCCCTGTGCGGGGGGATCGGCGGAGACGTATAGATCTATAAAAATTATGGCCACCCTACTGCGGAAGATCGGTCTGATCCGCCTGCACGACCGAGACACCGAGGACCCAAAGCACCACCAGGGCTCGTTAAAGGGGACCAAAGGGAACCAGAAAAACAACGCCAACAAACACTGTCAGACCGCCAACGAAACCAACATCCTGAGCACCCCGGAGATTAAGGCGAGGAAGCTGGACCAGCAAGGCAAGGACAAGCCGTCCGGCAAGGATAAGCAGGGCAAGGATGCAAAGGAGAAGCAGCAGACGGGAGGAGGCGGGAGTAAAGCGACCAGTGCCTCCTCGATACCACCGCTGGCGCCTCATCGGCAACACTGCACCCAGGTCCGAACGCGGAGGCTGATGAAGGAGCTACAGGAGATCAGGAGGTTAGGGGACAACTTCATCACGGTGGAGCTGGTGGAGGACAACCTGTATGACTGGAACGTCAAGCTGCACCAGGTGGACAAGGACTCGGCGCTGTGGCAGGACATGAAGGAGACCAGCACCGAGTTCATACTGCTCAACGTCACCTTTCCCGATAACTTCCCCTTCTCGCCGCCGTTCATGCGTGTCCTGACGCCCCGGTTGGAGAACGGCTACGTGCTGGACGGTGGGGCCATATGCATGGAGCTGTTGACCCCCCGCGGATGGTCCAGCGCCTACACGGTGGAGGCGGTCATGAGGCAGTTTGCGGCCAGCCTAGTAAAAGGACAGGTGAGAGGAGGAGAGGAGGAGGGGCTGGTGGGCGCGGGTCCTTGCATGGAATATCATCAACCATAAGGCATGTTAATCATCTCTAGTACAGTTATTTTAAGCCATGACACGCACTGAATATGAGCAATCCCATTAGGCATTCATGCCTCATGCGTAATTAAAGCGTAAAACTGCTTTTACGCATGTACAATATATGGTATGTCCACCATGGCTAGGCGTTTAGTCTAATATCGACGATTAAACCAGTGTTTGGTTTAATAGGCTACAACTGAAAAAAATATGAAAATGTGTTTTTGGTAATTTTCTAATGAAAATCAACTTGCAATTATCATTTTCTTGAATTGTAATTTTGGACACCAGTGGAGGGATTTCTCAAGACAACATGCTTATAGGAAGATCAAGTGTATCCCATTAGGACATAAACCCCAAAAATACCCTTAAAATACCATTGCAAGAAAAAAAGATTCAGTAAAATTGATGTTTTTGCTATATGTTTAGCCTATTTATAGCATTTCATGCGCTCAGTGTGAGCTATAGGGGCTGTACTGTGATATCGCAGGCCTCTGGTCTCCTCATCCCCCTCCTCTCTGCTATGAGCAAACCCATGATAGTGAATATTATTAATCTTTATGTGACTTTATGGCGGCCATTTCATGCAGTGCAACCCTCAGTATCTCCTTTATGCCAGCTCCTCTCTGCAGTCCCGGTTTGCTCTCCTTTTATTGCCTCCATAAGTCAGCATCCTTTGAACAAAGACCTGCTGCCATACAATGGAAACATCACTATGCAGGATCTAATGCAGTCTAACAATATCTGTGCTCCTATCAGATTATTCTAATGGAGGAATAAGACAATTATTCAATATGTGTGATGCGTGATGATGGATAGAAAGACAGATGAATAAACAGAGGCAGCAGGTAGCCTACCTACCAGCAGTCCTCAGTGATTTAGACTGACTGGATTATGTAATCCTGTCAAATCTGTTTTTCACATCCTCAGTGCACTGCAGCAGCAGCAGCAGCTCTGCATCTCCAAATGCACTCCAGGCTATAATCGTTTAAACTCTGAATAGATTTTCTGCTTTCCACCCAGATAAGAATCAGTGTTTCTTAATGTGCTTTCAAATGCTCACTTTTGTGTCATATCCCAGTCATCCTGTCTGTAGAGTCTGCTTCTTTCTCCTCTCTGACTCTCTGTCTTTTGACATCAGCAGTATGACAGCGCTGTGACGGTATGCCTTATGTAAACTGTCACTGGATTCTCCTGCCCAACCCCCCCACGATTCGTGCTTTTTTTTTGCCTTTGATGATATAACAGTACATTATTCCCGAGTCATCTGGTCATTAAGCATTAAGCAAGAGGTCATGCAAAAACTGTACCCACAGCAGAGAGAGAGGGAAATGTGCTCGTGTGTGTGTGTGTGTGTGTGTGTGTTTTCATCTTGATTTGCTGCTTGAGGAGATGAGCTAGCAGCTCTGCAGTGCTCCCTAATTATGGTGCAGTGTCTTCCTTCTCCAGTTTGCTAATGGAAATAATATTGATTAATTATTCCTGTGTGTGTGCATCTCTTTACCTCTTTATTTGCCTCTTTTGTGGATGTGTGCCTAGCATGCATGCGGTTCATAGCACACAGAACTATATATAAGTCTACATACACCCAATATATTTACCCGTCCTTGGGCACCGGTTCACTCTGACAATAGCGGTGTGGCTTGTTTAGAAGCTCCCTCCCTATTTTTAGTGTGAGAGGATACATGCAGTGACAAAGTGGTGAGGTGAAAGTCAACAGAGCTACACGTGTCTTCACCTGCAGATGTGAGGGAACACACACACACACACACAAGCTGAGATGAGGTGACATTTTAAGAGGTTAGATTGAACTAAATCACCAGTTCACCAGTCTGGCCATCAGAGACTTAATTTCCAATTTTAAGACAATCACTGTCACAGTGTAATCTGGCTTGTATGACAGTGAGTTAAGGCCCATAGTGCTGTGCAGGTGGTAGAAAACAGATGTCTAGTGTCAGAAAACTCAGCACCATGTTCCATATAGGTGTCTTTGTAGTGTGAGCCAGTGTGGTAATTGATCTGTACTTCTGTATTGTTGTCTCCATAGCAGAGTTACATTAGTCCACTAGTGTCATTTTGAATTATAGTCCATTTACTACTGGCTATAACCTATTCCCTTCTTCTCAATTGTCAATGCAGGCATGTCTAATTAGATTTCTTTGCAAACGTTTCTTCACTATTAATTTCTGTAAAACAAAAACAAAGAATCCCACGCACTGTCAATCACTTGAACACAACGTTTCAGTCTGCAGACCTTCATAACATAAAATTCAACGTTGTTGTAATTGTTAGCTGTTCATTATTCATTCAAAAACACAAACTTGTTAAATGTAGCTTGAAATGAACTGCTATCAAGCGCTAAAAACGACACCCAAAGTAAAAAGATGTGACACAAGTTGCAGGGTGACAACAATTTTGACAGTTAATTAATCCTTATAAGTCATTTATGAAGCAAAGATGGACATTTGCTGGTTCCACCTTCTCAAAAGTAATAATTTGCTGCTTTTCTCAATTTTATATAATTGAAAATGGAATACATTTCTGTTTTGGACTGAAATTCAGTAAAAACAAGCATTTAAAAGTCATCTCGGGCTCTAGAATTTTTTTTTGACATTTTATATACATATTCTGTATATAGAAAATGATAATAATCATCAGTTGCAGTCCTGGATATGAACATTGAAATAAGAATAAAACCCTGATTTTTAGTCCACAATCCTACATTTCCCATAATGCAGTGTAGTGTCCTTCATTAGACCCCCAACGCCTTTTAAATGCCCACTTCTCTCGAAACCCACAACTCCAATTTGTAATGCAGACTCTCTGTTAAAAATGTGTAGATCAGACAACCCCTGATGACATCATTAGGGTTATTTTTTCAAACTTTGGAAAGTTTCCAAAACCACAGAGGACAGTATACCGTTTAACTGTAAAACTGTTTTCTCAGGATGAGTAGTGCTCCTTGTGATGAGTAAACTGGAGTGCCCCTTTATAGTTCCTGTTTTCTGGTTTTTTTTGCTCTATTGAAGTTCATTTTTATACTGTACAAGGATGAATGACAGCAAAGTGCTATGCTAACTGTGTGCAGACAGGGGAAGCTAGACCAATGACACTAACTTTAAAAAAGTAAACAGTAAATGGTAAAAAACAGTATCACCCTTTAATGACCCCGCCATCAGTCCCACAGGGCTCTCCTTAATGATCTGATGAGGATGATGATGACATTGATCCTTGTTTATCCTGACCCCTTTAAGCACATGTCTGCGTTATGCAATCCCCCCGGCCCCCAAAGCTGCTTCCCAACATGCACTGGGGCCTTCCCTGCTCTGCCCATTGACTGATCTCCATTCACACGATTACCCAGCAGCCACTTTACACGAGTGTGTACCTCTTGACGAGCAGGCGCTTAGCTGAAATAGATAAACACTGACATGGCACTGTATGGGCCCGGGGCGCTCACTCAGCTGAATCGCAACACACACACTCACTCACACGCACGCATGCACACACTCTTGTGTTTGCCCATTCTTTCTCTCATGAGCAGACAAGGTGTTCAGCTGAGGGTACGCTCCTGCCGGTCATCGATCACCATGGTAATCACACCTCTTTAACAATGGCCAATTGCCATAACGATATCCATCCAAAGGCAGCAGCCGCCATTTTGAGGTGGTGACAGTAACCATATGGCAGGATGTGAAGGTATGAGGCTGCGTGGTTATGAGGCTGCTTTGAAAAGAGAAAACGTATCCCAGCTTTTCACCAATGCTCTGTGACAGTAGCCAACCGGTGCATTATCTGTGTTTGTCAGCCTGGGTAATCTGTATTACAGGCCTCTGGCAGAGCAGAGAGGCAGAGCAGGTTTCAGGCAGCGCTGCTTAGGTGACAGCCAGTTGGTTTGTTTTCCATTTTAAAGGCTGTGTGGATCAGGTGTTTGAGAAAAGAGGAGGTTGTCTTTTAACACGGTTTGGTAAAGGAGAGGAACAGAAAGCAAGTCCCAGAGGAACGCTGCATGTAATATGAATAAGTCACTCACTGAGTCATGCATTGAGTGTCTCAAAACAAATGAAAAACCCCGCCAATGAACGGAAACTTTTCTGGTTTTCCAGCGCAAATCAACTTCCAGAATCAGGTCATTGTCTTGATACTTGTGGGGAGATCAGCCATATTCTGCCTTGTTTCAATTGTATGACTTCATTTGTAGTGTCTCATGCGTCAAACACAACAAGAGATTAAATGACTTGGCATGGTGTACATTTATAGCAGGGACTGATTTCAGTATTGATTAAAATACAAGTCAAGATGATGGGACACGCTCTTCAAAATGTGTGTGCACTTGAGAGACGGAGAGAGAAATTGAGAGAGAGAGCGAGTGTTGCAAAGTCCCGCAGTGAAATGAGGCCAGTGTTGCTACAGGAATGGAAACCGTAACCCTAATCTCCAGATCATTCAGTGTTATCACCTCATCTCCCTTTAATCCCCTGCATCACTTTTGACCAAAATAGCCGAGCAAGTACGCAATAATACATAGTGATCATCCATCAGATGTCACGGGAGCAGAGAATTAACGTTGCTATGTGTATCTCATTGCGTGGGGTTCAAAACTGTAGTCCTAAAATCCACTTCTTGATCACTAATGCTTTTCTTAAGCTAATGTTCAGCATTACAGATAATACAGATAAACTGTTATCTTGTTTAATCTCTCTAGTCCTCATCTAAATCTTGTATTTGGGCTCTTCTTTCCTGGTGCTGAGACAAAAGTAGTTAGAAATACTGTGAGCTGCTATCTCTTGGACCCAGGAGTCAGCCAGTGTTTTACGGGGACACAAATGCTCACGGCATGCTGCAAAAATACAAGTGCTCAGTCCCAGTGATACAATAACCACTGTTATGAAACAAAACAAAAACGAACAAAAGGACAGAAAAAGGTGAATACCAAAAGTCCCACAACTCTATATCCTTAAACCAGCAATTGACAGTTTGCTAATCTTATTGTAATAAGCTAGCAGGGTAGTTCCTCAACGGAAAACTTTGAAAAGTTCTATCAGGAATGAATTTGTATTTTTTTTCCAAAGACAAATCATTGTGTTTACAGATTACAGATTTTTTTTCTAGAATGAATCGACAATTTTGGGAAATAAGGCAGAATCACGTGTTTTTCTTGTATCAAAGTTAAAAGGTATAAAATGGATTAGCTTAATTAGCACTGACGCAAACTAGCAACTCATCCCAATCAGCCATTTTGTTTTTCACTTGCTTTAAAAAGAATCTGTCTTAAAGAGTTGGTTCACTCAAATTACAAAAGAAACATACACATTTTCCTACTAGCGGTATTGTTTTTAGTTGTTCAAGTTTTTAGATATCCATCTGCTAAGACCCCAATAAAATGCAGGTGAATTGAAATTTTGTTTGATTGTCATTTTTACACTTCAGTTTTTGTACAGATTTTTTAAAAAAGGATGTAACGTGTTAATAAGTGAGCTTTAGAGGTGCTGGTTGGCGGATTTTGTTACCTTCAGACAGGCTAGCTGTTACTACCTGCTACCTGTTTCCAGTCTTTGTCCTAAGCTAAGCTAACCAGCTGCTAGCTGTACCTTTATATTTACCGTACACGCAGATAGGAGAGGTCTCAATCTTAACTCTCGGCAAGAAATCAAATAAGCACACTTCCAAAAATGTTTCCATTTCTCCAGTGTTTCCGTCCAAAAAAGTGGATAGGAGTATATAGCTGCAGGACCCTGGATGTCTAACAATATGAGGGTATGTGTACTGCACTGCAGCATGCAGAGATGCTCACCATCTAAAAGAATTTCATTATTATTGGTTTCAGTGGAGTGGCTTGGCCTCAGTGCCATTTTCTCCCTGCCAAGAAACATTCTGGATAGAGGGTGCAGTGTTACAGAGTGTGTACAAACAAATACAGTGAAGTACCTGACATATTACACAACAGCAGGGCAGTGTGTAGTGAGTCAACTGCAACAGAACCTTCAGTATAACTGCAGTGTGACCAGTGGACCGAGATTTACCGTGGAGTCAGACCTGTTTGGCACGACCTTCCACTTGTGATGTTTCTGTGGTTTTTATATATGAAATGATGCACTTCAAATTGTAGTGACATTCCTATAAATCGCACCGTTGTCATGGCTGTGTATCTATCTGAGTGTTCACTGTGAAGACAGTTGTTTCTTTCTCTATTCATGCTCCCACGCACTCTTCTTCAGGGAAGACTTAGCACAGCTGCCAACAACAGAATAGCAGCTTTATCATCACATGCGACACTAACACCTCTTTTCTCCATTTTTTTTTTTTTTTGCCCATGCTTATTATTAGCCCCAATGTGTGAAGGAGGGAGGGCTTCAGTAAGGTGGTGCCTGGGTTAAAACGCCTCCGTCTGATGTCACGGTGCCTTGAGTGAGATGCTTTTCACTGAGCACAAGAGGGTTACATGCTTGTGTATTTAATTTCTGTCATATTTACAACCTTTTCATGATTTAGTGCAGTGGTTGATTTGGGTCTTCACTCATCTCCCCATCGGCCAGTCTAGTGGAGGGTACAGACTTGAAACACCTTTTCCAGAATGAGCTTGACAAAACCACTGACAATCGTGAACAAGAGAACCATCTTTTAATATAATATTTCTTTTCAGTCTGATGACTTGTGATGATCGTAAACTGAATATCTTTGAGTTTTGGACTGTTAATTGGACAAAATTAGACATTTGAAGACGTCACCAGGACCTTTAGGTAATTGTGATGGGCATTTTTCACCAGTTTCTGACACTTTACAGGCCAAACAATTAAACAGTTCATGGATTTATCAGGAAAATAATCAATTTTGATTAAAAGATTAATCAATAATGCTAATAATTGTGAGTTTCAGCTTTAAATAGATGCTGCAATCACTTCTCCATATAGTGGCTTGAATTTTTAAGTGAAATTGATTTTGCAGTTATGCAAACACAACCATAGGACTTGGAAGGAAGCCTCTATCTCCATTAGTTTCATAGTTATGGCTAAACAAAAATACATTAATCTTACATCTAATCAATTGTTCTTTGGTTCAGGACCTGTTTGTCTATTCAATTCATTCATAATTTGGAGGTTTCCTTCTGACAGACAACCAGACAAACAAATATATTGCGTGAAAATGGCTTCTTTGGCAGACATTGTACTTTTATGCAGGGCTGTAGCCAGGAATTTGGAAATACTGAGGTCATTAGTCCAACTTCCTCCAGCACAACAACACCTGTCTAACAACATCTTTAATGAGAAACAAAAGAACTGTAAAATCTTAAAATGTAAAATGTTTTCATTTTTTCCACATTTTCTGATCTAAATGCTGATTTAAATAATTCACGCTGCCGCTAAGAATATAATTTATAGGTGGAGATACCATTTTTTTTTAACATATTTTAAGCTTAAAAGAGTCACTTTTTAAGATACTGACTCTAAATAATATAAGAATTAGACCTTTAAAGGAATAGTTTGACATTTTTCAAAATACACTTTGCCGAGAGTCAGACCCCACTAAGAATCCTGGAGAAATTAAGGAATGAGTCATTTCGTTATTGTCCCATTAGCGGACCAGTTTGATGGCTTCTGTATTTTTTTATCTTCCCACACAGTCCTAACCTCATTTCCCTCTTGCCCCCTTCCTTTCTCTCTTTGCCTCTGTCTTTCCTCACAGGGGCGTATATGTAGGAAATCAGGGAAGTCCAAGAAAGCTTTCAGCCGTAAGGAAGCTGAGGCCACCTTCAAGTCCCTGGTGAAGACCCACGAGAAGTACGGCTGGGTGTCCCCACCCGTGTCCGACGGCTGAGTGCTTGGCCTGCGACCCTCCGACACCCGCGCTAGCCGGACAAAACCCAGCTAGCCCCGACACGCAAAACGACACACCACGCTAACTCAACAATCTCTCATCTTCACCTTTTGCTGTTTCACTCAAGAGTTTTTTTCTTTTTTCGGTTTTGTGTGTCTGTGTTGTTATTTTTTTAAATCGTTTTAGTCCTCATCTCCACCGAAACTCTCGGAGAGCAGACACGCTGTCACCGCCGCCACTCCTCCACCAAGAAAGCGACTTTCGTTCCCCTCCCTCTCGCCCAGGGAGGTTCTTTCCCCCATTTTGGAAAGACCTGAGAGGGAGGTGTGTGTGTATGTGTGTGTATGTTTGTCACTCCATCGGACATCCTCGGGGAGTGTTTGCACGTGCGTCGGAGTGTGCGTTACTGTCGGCGGATTTATTTTTTCTTTTCTTAACGCACACCCACGCACGTGTCGTCGGATAAATCGGACAGTGTGGACTTATCCACCCATGTGAAAGACTACTGAATGAAGGAGACTCATCCCCCTCTCCTGTCCTCGCCATCCCATCCCCTCCTCTCTCTCCACCCCTCGCTCCCTTCTTCTCTATAGCACTGAACTGGCGTCACTTCCCACCGTCTCTCTCTGTAGCTGTCGGGTCATTTACATATAAATGAAACTGTTAATGTTTAATAGACGGGCAGCGCACTGGCGTTTGTACTCACTCCTTCATTTCCCCTTTCTTTCGACTGTGCCGTTGCTCACAGTTCAATGCAACATGAAGATTGTATTTTACATGGAGCTGTGCTCTCTTTCTCTCTCTATCTCTTTCTTTAGCTCACTCGTTCACTTTGTTTCTCTTTCTTCCTCTCCGTCTCTTGTGGCTAAATTTAGAGCTCACTGTTGCATAGATGGATATTGATTTCTAATGGAGAAATAAAAAGTCACATGTTGCTGTATGCAGAGACTATGTATGATAAATAGATTGACAGTCAATCTCCTCTTTTGCTTTCTCTCTCTACTCTCATGTTATTATCGTGTGTGTGTGTGTGTGTGTGTGTGTGTGTGTGTGGGAGAGGAAGAAGACTGTAATTCCCATGATTTAGATACCAGATGGTACAGCTGAAGGCCAGGCCTCAGCATGCGTGTGTGTATGTCTGTGTGTGTGAGCAAGGGAGACAACCAAGAGACACTAAGGCCTAAAGGGAGTGCTTTTTTCTTTTGTTAAATTACTCGTCGCCGTCTTGTTCCACTTTCTATGTCAGCTCCTGATTATTACTACTGTAAACACATGCGTGGTTGTGATTGAATATCTACGTGCACATAGCCTCGTCTGTCTCTCTCCGATCCATGTAAAGAACTAAAAGGTCAGTAGAATATACGCTTTTGGACACACACACACACACACGCACAAGCTCGCTCACACACACTCGTACGCACACCTGCGGCCTTGACGGCGGCGGTAACACCCAGGAATGAAGACAGACAGGGGCTCGAGCACCGCCATGGATGGAGTGGTGCTTTAAATGAGCGCACGCTTCAGAGCCCGCCTGATTGATGTCTGCTGAAAGAGGGAGAGAGAGAAGAAGAAGGAGAACAGAGGGAGAGGAGGGAATTGTGGGAGCTTTGATCACTACCAGCTGCTTCTCGGAAATGTCAGGTGGCTTGCAAAATGGCCGAAAACATATTATTTGCTCTACCCGCTGTGATTACTTAAGAGACACACAGTTCCTGAGTTGCAACCTTTAAAAGGATTTTATAAATATCTAATATTAGCTCTATGGCTGCAGCAACGTCGGTCTCAATCAACCGGGCGCCTACTAGCCACAGACTGTCCGTCCGTCCGTCCAGTCCAGTGGGCTCCTCGTGTGTTTGTTTTGCTATCTGCCAGTTAAATGTCAGAGGGAAAGCTGCTAATTGGTCTGACATTTCAGCAGAGAGTCATTAGAGAAGAGCAGCTGAGAGTAGAGGGATGGAGGATGTCAAACCTCCCGCTCTGCTCTGACATTTTGTCACTTTCCGCTCCTGCCCTGTTTTTTTTGGGGGGGGGCAGACAGCGGGTTAGGAAAGGAGAGACAGGCGTATGGGAGCAGCTCGGTGCCAGTCAGCTCTCAACCCAACCGTAATCCTGGAGCAGGATGTTTAAACCACTGAGCTGCAGCAGCCGGATCAGGATCAGGCCCGAGCCACGTTTTAAAGCCCCCCCTTGTGTTGCGTTTGCGGTCGATAACAAATGTCCGTCTGTGTGTGAGTGCACGTGTGAGCAAATATGTGTGTTACACTCCCATTATGAAAAAAAATAGGCAAAAGAGAAAAGAAAAATGTGATCATGTAGGAACGCGTGTTAGTCCTCTTTGAATTTGGCTAGTCATTTCAGGGTCGATCGTTTAGTGATCTCTTGGCTTGTCAGCGGAGAAAGCTGTAAACTGAATTATTATTAAGACAAAATATCTCAAAAGCTGAGTGTTTGCTGGTTTCAAGAGAATAATTTTGTGATATAGTTTAGATTGGTAGTTTGCAGACACTAACTGGGTGAACTGATTATGTTGTATTATATCTGCATGTGATATGTGATTGGTAGCTAGCTACTGTATATCTTTTTTCAAGAAAAAGCAAGAAAAAATATGGGGATAAACAAAAACGCAAATGCTTCTCTTTTCTTGTTCTTTTTTTGTTCTTTTTTTGGGTTCTGTATTGTATGTATATTTTCTTTCTTTCTAAGCGTCCTAAAAATGTCACATTGTGTTATATGAATGTTTGTGTTTTAATTTATTTGTGGTTTGCCAAAATGAAGATTTGAAGCATGTTGCAGGTATTGTCACAAGAAAATGAGAAGAAAAAAAAAAAACTTACTAAGAATGATAAGCCTATGTATTTGTGTGATGGGGGAAGGTGTGTTTATTTGGGGGGGTTTCAGGGAGTCAAGAAGGACACAAGGTTGCAAAGCCTCAAGATTATAAAGGGAGTATTTCCTTCATTGGGAGTGCATCAAAGTGGAATCAAGGAAATGCCTACGCTCCCTTGAATACTTCCTAGTCCCCTCCATGATGTCACTACTGTCCCTTCCCCATTGGTCCTGCTCTAGACAGTGAATTGGCTTATGGGCAATGCAGTCAACACAAAGATCTGGACTGAAAGTTCCCCCTGTCACAGATCTCGGATCAGTATGACCTCCCTATGCTTCAAATCTCACTTGTTAAGGGAATGTGCACATCTGACCTGTGATCAGTTACTCTGGGCAACTTCATCCCACTCCTGACTTGAGTGTTTGGTCGAGACCGAGGTCTTAAAAGTTCAAAAGGTGAAAAGGTCGTTGCAAGACCAAACAGGAATGTGCAATAAAAGTTACAGCTTATTCAAACTATGCTGATTGGACTGTGGTTTTGTTTCATATCTGCATTATGAGCTAGTGTCACACCTGGGAGCTTCGTCTGCTGCTGCACTTGCAGGCATTGTAATGACCCACTTCAGGTTGCTGTGTCCTCTGCATGGCCCCTGCATTGTCCTACTTTCATTTGCTGCAGTCAATAAGACATTATTTTTACCATCCTCAGTAAGTACGGACTGTAATCATCCTCTACTCTTGGGCTTTTATCAGACAGCCTCCAGCCTGATGGAACACAGTGTTCCCTCTCTGTGTGTGGAGTGGTCGCCCTAATCTGACACAGGCACCTGTAAGTGGACGTGTTAAAAGAGTGTGCGCGGGTCATGCTGAGAGATTAAGGTTGGTCTCCCAACTGGACATAACATTCAAACAGTTTTGTGAAGGTTAAATTGGGTGCACTGTAAAAAAAAAAAAAAGCACATCCTAAACGTATTTGGGAGCATAAAAATGACTAACTTTAAAACCCTGACCTACTGTAATCTGCTCATTGTAAACACCAATTAGGATTTTGAAGATCATACTTACCGTAGTTGTGCCGCCACTCATGTACTGCTATGCAGTGAGGGATTATAATGGACATTTCTGGTTTGTTCATATTTACTTTCACTTAACAAGGGGTTTATTTAACATGTCTGTTCCCGACCTCATCACTGCCCGCAGATATGTTTACATAGAGATATTGGGGAGTGATGAGCAAATATCTTAAACCCCCCTGACTGGAGGAGCAGGTGGATGCTGGGGTGTTGGTGGTGGGGCTGAAAGAACAAGCGGCAATACTGATGCAGGGCAGCAGTGGCATTGACAGGCAGAGGGAGAGATGGGAAATTCTGCAGCTTAAATAGACCGCCAAATTGGGAGGGTGTGTTTTGTGTGTGTATAGCAGTGCAGCTCGAGTTGACTGCCTGACCTTGCTCGCAGGCGTCGCTCAATTTATTCTAAATAATCCTTAAAACAGCATGAACAACAGATGATGTATCACCATAATTTATATTGTATTATATAACCCATGCAGAAAGCAGCATAAGTATGTCATGCAGCAAAATGTCTGTCTGTCAGTGAGACACTTAGGGTAGTG
This sequence comes from Maccullochella peelii, assembly GCA_002120245.1. NCBI lineage: Eukaryota > Metazoa > Chordata > Actinopteri > Centrarchiformes > Percichthyidae > Maccullochella > Maccullochella peelii. The sequence continues at coordinate 91,482 of LKNJ01002250.1, forward strand.
CAGCCTCTCATCTGTCTTAAAGACAGTTCTCATACATTGTCCACCCACACAGGTGATTTCACTCTTCTCAGGACTGTGTGGGCGTGTACAGACTGTGCATGATTGACATCTCCCTCACTCTCCCCCAAGCTTTGTTTCACCTGTTCCACCTTTATCATCCTTATTAGTAAATGGTGATATCGTCTAGCTACTCCACCCACCTCCAACCTGAGGCAAGGACTACTCAGATAACTGTGTGGGTGTGGAAGGTGGTTTAAAACAAGTGAGAACCTGTGACAACTTGCTTTTCTTCCAGTGAAAATCAGGTTTTTTCTTGTGCAGTGTCCTGGTGTATTTGAAGATAATGTCACCTGACCAAACAGATTAAACAAGATGATATTTGTTGGAAGTACCTGGATTTATCTCACACCAGTGGGTTCAGAACAGGCCTTTTTCACATTAGACATTTTGACATGTCACAGTGGGAAAAGCACAGCTGTCAATAATAAAATGAATGATGGCTGAGTCTCATTTTGCTGCTTCAGTTTCAGGGTCCAGATATTGTGCATACTGGCTGACTGGGACACTTAAATAATAATGGAGCCATCGTTAACATGATTAGTAACACCTGCGATTATGACAAATGACAAGTGAAAATATCTGCTATGAAAAAGGCCTATGGATTCCAGAACAAGGGCTGATACACTGTGCAGTGTACCTGTTTCATCACCGAATTCTTTTGAACTATTTAACATTATTTCAGGGATCACATTTACATCACAATAGATCCTTTCACAGATCTTCGTCTTGACTCATCATGGGTTACTCAGACACTTATGTGAAATGGAAGCATTGTTAATGTTATTAGTAACATGACAAGTCAAAATGTCTGCTGTGAAAGAGGCCTATTATGTCCAAGTATTCAACAAACAACCTGTATAGCAGCAAACCTTTAGTAGTTCAGCATTTTGGTAAATATGCTTGTTCACTTTCTTGCTGAGAGTTAGATGAAAAGATAAACGGTAAATATGAAGCTACAGCCAGCAGCCGGTTAGTTTAGCTTAGCATAAAGACTGGAAACAGGGGAAACAGCTAGCCTGGCTCACATATTCCAACTACAAGCACCTCTAAAGCTCACTAACTAACACGTTATATGTTGTTTGTTTACAAAAACTAAAGTGTAGAAATTCTGTCTTTTCAGCACCTGTTCAGTCGGTGTTAGACAACGCTCATATCTGCAGAACTATCATCATTGCTGTTGCCCAATTAATTGATCCCTGAGCACTCTTCTTTTTGTCTAGCTGATGTTTCCCCGCTGCTCATTAGGGCGGGAGAGAGACAGAGCAGTGTATGGATCAGAGAGAGCGAGCAGGGTATTGATGACACCATTCTGAATGCTCTGAGGACACCCGGGGCTAGCAAAGAAGCTTCATTTTACTGAATAGTTAACACAGTAGGCATACAAAAAAGCCAGCTCTGTGTGCATGTACATGTATGTGTTTGCGTGCACTCCTGCACGAGTGGCAGCAACAGGCAAAAACATTCATTATTCAATTGTGAGACAACAAGACTCAATCCCCTGAAGGTTACCTTGACACAGAAAATGTCTAAAACAACCTCAGCGAGGTTCAGAGAGACAGAAAACAAAACCAGAGGCAGAGTGAGGCAAGAGAGCAAACTAAGAGGAAGGTGACCGTGACTGTGTTTATGTATTCAGCTTATTGCTTTAATTCCAAAGAACGAGGAAGCTGTTTATGTGATTTGTAAAAGCAACACGCAGCATGATGAAACAGCACCACGGCAATCTGAGAGATGCAAGCATATGACACCTGTTTTCATGGGGTAAGCTTAGTTGGAATGAGATTTTAATAGGGGTGAGGAAATGGTGATGAGCTGTTTTATATGGGTGGTGTCGTACCTGGAGTTTTGTTTTATTCAGGATTATGGATGAGGGGAGGGTAAAACCTCCTAAATGCAGTCTAGCCACGTTTGGATCTGTGGAATAGTTTGCCTTCCTTTTCAGAGTGAACATAAATCTTTGTGATAAAGTCAGAGGATTCATCACCGCAACTAGTAGCACACACAGTGTTAGCTAAAGATTTGGGTAAAACAGCTTAAATAAATGGTTTCTTTAAAGTTTAAAGCCTGTAGATTTTTGTATAAAGAGGTGGCTGTTCCCACACCTTTTTATTTACCAGTCATTACTGAGGAATAGAGATGCAGTTCATTATGAAATAATCTGTCATTTATTTAATTTATTTATATATTTTGAAGGAATAGTTCAACAATTTGTGATATATGCTTATTTGCTTTCTGGTTGAGTGTTGGATGAAAAGAATGTCACCACTCTCATGTCTGTACACTAAATATGAAGCTACAGCCGGAAGACGCTTAGCTTAGCATAAAGACTGGAAACAGGGGGAAACAGCTATCCTGGCTCTGTTCAAAGGTTAAAAAAAATGACCAGCACTTCTAAAGCTCACTATTTAACATGTAATATTTTGTTTGTTTAATATATACACAAACCAAAGTGAAAAATGACATGTTGTGGTAAGCTAACCGTCTTCTGGCTGTAGCTTAATATTTAATTGATGTAAAAGTAATCTTCTCATAACTCGCATCAAAAACTATTCTTTTAATAATCATTTAAATGGTTATTACAAGATAATGATGAATACTAAAATGTAGTGTAGCAGTAGCACGAGGAATGTCAGTTACACAGCACTATCTATCTAAAGTTTGCCAAGATTAGCTAACGTTAGCCACCATAGGCTACTGGTCATACCAGACTTAAGTAAGATTGTAGCAGCAAAACCCCTGAGTCCATTATATTAGGCAAAGTCACATTTATATGTGTTGTTTCTTTTTTCAAACGTTACATAGTCCTGCTTTAAACGTGTTTAATCGTCTGTCTGTCTGTCTTAAGATAGTGAAAGATGCCCCTCACATCTCTGTGAGCCCAAATACACGCAAACATACGCACTATTAGAGACACACACATACACACATCGAACGGTCTCACACGCAGAAACACTTGCTGTTCAACTGGTGACAGAGTTAATGTCAAGAAGATCCGTAGAGGCAGGAAAGGGCTGTAAAAGGGTCAGAGAAGAAAAACCAGCAGGGCCAGAAAGCTCTGGGGAGAAGCCATCAAAAAGCCTGTGTTGAATTATAGATCCTACCTCCCCATGCATGCAAGTCAATACATGATGTATATAGTGGTCTTTCAAATTGCATGAAATACTGGAGGTGCTTTTGCATCAATGGTATATGGATCACACATAATATATAATCTGTTGATCATGCTAATTCCCACAGGATGCTGTCATAGAATCATATGTCAGAGTAGGAGCTGAAGGATGCTTCTCCTCCACAGCTGCACGAGAAATAATAGGAAATATTGTGCGCATAAGTGATGCTGTAGCTACAGCGCAGGATGAGATGAGGCTTCACTGTGCAGAGTGAGGGACACTGGAGACGTGATTTCACGATACAGGCTGCATGCATTATGCATCCAAGCCCAGTACACTGGTGTCTCAATTGGAAATATGGTGTTAAATAATAAATTTGTTTTCCCTGTTGATACACAGATGTATGGATAAGATGTATGTGTGTGGGAACATTTGCATATAGATGTGCATGTGCGTGAATAACTGGGGCCATCAAAGATTGATTTTGCTCCATGAGCAAACATCTGCCAGATAAATTAGAGGAAGAATAGAAGCTCTTTTCAGCAAACAAAATAAGTGTATCTCTATCAGAGCTCCGTTAGCATAGCTGCTGTCATTTACCAAGCTAGGTGGCCAATTTTTGTCTATGTCATGCCTTTTAAATGATATTGATTCATGGCAATTTTCTGCTCAGCATCTAGAGTTCTGATTATTGTGATTTCAGTGAAAGTAGTGGAAAAAAACATGAATGAAAACTGAAAGAGAGTAAATGTACTGTAATATATACCATTTCTGTATTCAGTATTGTTCTGTATAAAGTAAGAGCCCGATGAAAATCTCTATATATATAACATTGCAGTGTGTTTGTAGTCCTGTGCAGAAATCTGACCACTTTCCTCCATGCACCATCAGGTCTTGTATACAACAGGTGAATACAAAGATCTCACTCTGTGGATTCAAAGCATGTGGTTTTCATTCATGAAAAAGCCACTTTGTCTTACTATGACATCATTGTTATCAAGCGTGAAACCCCACTATTAAAGGATATTGTTTCATCTGGGATGGTGTCTTCCCAGACTCCACAGCCAGACACAAATGCAAGAGACAGCCAGGGCCAATGTCAACTCAAATTGTTTTATGCAATTATGGCTCAGTATCAAAATCACATTACCGGAGCTCTAAATATTGTTTAGCTATGCATGTTTCATTCATGCTATATTTACAAGGGTTTTCAGTTTTGGTGCACACCATTAATACCTATGTTAAGATACAGTATTTTCTAATTTGTGGGACTGACAATGTTTTGATCCGCAGCAATGTTCAGTACATGTTTTTCCCCACTGACTCGATAATAAATACTTGTTCTTTCATTGCTGTCCAAGCTCAAAAGCCCCATACTTTTTGTGCCTGTGAAATCTGAGTATGTTTGCTAGGTCAACCCACTGCATTAATAAATGAAAGGGTGGCAAAGATCCAGACCCAGAATGAGCGGTCAGTAGATCATTTCTTGAGTATTAACATATATTTCTATTTCATCTGTGCAAATCTCACAAAGTGCATATTAAAGGATAATTAGTTGGTCATAAATAGTTAAATAGTGCCTTTTTTGGTTAAATAAAATCTTTGAAATGGTGCTCTTTTTTTCAACATAAAGAGAGAGCAACTTTGAGGAAGAAAGTCTGTCAGCATCACAATCCTGTATACAGCAATGATGTAACTGACTGATTTGTAAATTTGCTGTTGGATGCCCTTATTTGCCCTTATTAGAGAACAATGGTGAAAGTCCACAACTTTCCACAGAGAGGAAGTTCCATTAGAGAGTGCCATTCACATGAAGCTTGTAAAATGGGTATTTCCTACTTGACAGCCTCATGACAAGTGAGAAATGATCTTTGATGTGCACCTAAAACCCCTAATTGTCCAGAGTGTGGACAGTGGACCAGCTAGATAGACTGCCTATGGTAGAGTACAGGGATACTATTTTTTACTCTTTTTTAACTAGCTTTCAACTATTTTTTGCAGCCTTTGTACTTTCGGTTCACCTGACTTTGCAAATGCAATGCAAATAATGTCATATAAATGCAATGCAAATCACAATTCTATGTTCTTCTCTTACGCATTATGGCCCGAAAAGATGAATAACTCCCTAATAACTGTAAGCTTGGTAAAATCAGCACATGCATAGTAGCAAGTTGTAGAGTGTAAAAAGGGATGACAAATATAGATTCATGGAGAAAGAACGCACAGTAGAATCAGTCCTCTCTCTCTTCCTGTCTGTCTTTCTCTGTCACTCTCTGTTTGAGCGTGTGTGTGTTAAATACAGATAGAGAGTGTAAAGCTCTGTACTCCTCTCTTTCAAACTGCAGTTAGCACTTATGTAAGCTCTGGCACTGGGATGGAGGCTACCGCAAGCTTTGGCAGCTACTTCCCCTCTCTCTCTCTCTTTCTCTCTCTGTAGCATCTTTGCCATTCTTAGCAGACTGGGGCTCACTATAAATATTTTATATGGCACAGTGCATGTGGGAAAAATGTATTTTTAGCCTCTTTCAGTGCTTTCAATAGAAGCCAGCTCTCTGTGAAGCCAGACAGCCCTTTGGTGTGGATTAATTCGACTCTCCTCCTCTGTGTATGTGTACGCGCATGTGCATCAGGGGTTGGCCCTGATTAATTCGATCAATTCTGACTGTTGTCCACTGGCAACAGTTACCACATTGATCCTCAATCAGGTCCTTTAAGGTAGGATACACTATGTTAGCTTTAAATTCAATAAAGTTGCAGATTTAAGGACGTGTGTCTCAGCGCAAGGTGATCCCTCTCTCTCCCAAAGGACAATTAGAAAGATAGAGACACTGATAACGCGAGACCTGGACTGGAAAATCAAAGAATGGGAGCCTTTGCAGACGTCGCCAGTGAGGGATGGGATTTAAAATGCAAAGCACACCCTTCCCCCGGCCACTAAGACACGCATTCATGAACATGAGCAGCAGACAGCGGTCACACACTCACAGTTGCACCCAAGGATGCAGGCTTCGCATCTACTTAGACATAAGAGATAAAAGAAAGATTTTTTTTTTTAAAAACACAGTACAGACACTCATTGGTAGTCCAGGCATTAGACACATCCTTGGATCATTAGCCATATCAGTGATGCAATTTGTGTGTTTCCTTGCATGGACAGAGGAGGATCTGTTCACACAACATCATCATGGGAATTTTGAATGTGGAAACAACAAAGATACAACGTGATTATCTTTCTCTTTTTTTTTACACCTGATCTGTTGTATTTTTTAACAAGGATGCAGGGTCGATTGCACACACACACTCTCACACCCAGTGTGCCCTTAATCTACAACAGCACATCGAGTGCTTTATTGAGCCGCCTTCCTTACTCATTTTATAAGCTCTCCGGTTGGATGCTGAATATAAATCAGAGTCATTAAAAGCCATGGTGTTCGTTGGATGCGTGCTGTGTGTTCAAACTGCATAAGACCCATCCAAACAAGCTTTCACAGAGCAAAAGGATGAGAAAGTGTAATGGAGCAACAAATGCTATGGCAACAACCTTGGTGGAAAATTTTTTTTTTTACAGCAGAATTTCACTGCATTTTCTCTCCTCCGTGTCTACTTTTTCTCCCGAATTCATCTCTCTGCTCCTGCCTCTCCTTGCCCTCCTTTCCTTGTCTTCTTCCTGACAGGAGGACAGCAGCCATCCTGACTGCTAATGAGGGACAGGGCTTTTGCTATTTGTGTTTGTGTGTGTGTGTGTGTGTGTGTGTGTGTGTGTGTGTGTGTGTGTGTGTGACAGAGTCTGAGGGAGAAAGACACAGAGAGAGTGTCTTTGTGTGTGAGTGTATGCGTGCCTGTATTGGGATTTTGGAAGAGGGTAAGGCCAGGAGCAGAAAGAGAAAGAGTGAAAAAGATAAAGGGAGATGCTCTCCAGCTCTCTTCTCTCGATCTGTTTCCTCTCTGTTACTAGGCAACACCTGCAGGCATGCACTAAATAAAGCCTTGTACCCACTAGTCAACCCCCCCGCCTCTAACTCCAACTATAACTCTCTGTCTCTCCCCTCATCAACCTCATCCATCTCCCCTTCTCTCATTCATCCCTTAGCTCTGCAGGACAGTTACCCTTCACCCCATCATCCCAGCACCCATTACTTTCCTCTCACACATCCTGTTCTTTCCTGTGTTGTCCTCTTCCTCCTCTGTCATCCCCTGCACACACCAAGCAAGGGGGGGGTTTGGTTCGGGTTCAGATTTGACACTGAACAGGAATGACCTATATCTATATGTCACCTTCCAGCTGTAGCTGCAGAAATTAAAATACAAGGTCATCAGCTGGACTGGGTTGCACCAGCTATTCTTAAATCCATTACCAAAATTGTGGGTTAAGACCTTCCTAAGTTCTTATTAACTACTAACTAGTTTTAAACTAGTTTTACTTTATAACTTAAAAATGTATTAGTTAGTAAAGACTTTAGCAAAGGTAAATCAGTTGCTAGGAAACATCTGTAGCACAATCAGAAGCAATCAACTATGTGGACAAGAAGTCACTAGCCTATAGCATCACAAGCTGTAGCATAACTTAAAAAAATACAGTTGTAGGGGTAAACATTAGATTCAATTTAACTGCCTCTCTTTTGTAAATGTAGGTATTATTTTGTTTTCTGTATATATGCATAGATGGGGAAATTTGTGTTTCCAAGTTAGTAGTATTCATGCAGTTTGTAAGGAGAGGGAAATATCCAATTATGCTAACCAAGCTAACGTTATTAGGTCATTTAGCAAAACTTTACTGGCATAAGGTTTTGTAATTTGAGGTATGTTGTGTTATTTTTGTGAAATGTTATTTAAAATCTTCCCAGTTTACATTATTATTAAACAGCATTTTATCAAGTGTTGGGTCAGATGTATTGACCATATTCGACATTATCTCTTTACTCTTCACTCTAAACGGGTCATGTATTAGGAAGCTAACGTTAATTTGTCACTTAGCTCAGTTAGCTAACAGTTACACCTGGCAGTTACTGAGTGTAAATATTTAGTGACAATTTATCTCTAAGAACTAGTATGTGTGGTACAACCCTTTTTAATTTACTGATGCATACATTTCCACTTAGTCAACACTTCGGATATAGGCTACTAGCTAGGCTAAGTTTGAACTTACAAAGAGCTGGTGCAACCGGCTCCTGTGTGGGAGGAAAACCCCGAAGATGGGCCAGATGTCTTCCAGAG
>LKNJ01002251.1:0-15309 GCA_002120245.1 Maccullochella peelii
AAAACGTGAAGCGCTGTGAATACTTTCCGGATGCACTGTAACAAACCAATTAAAAGTATTACTAAATGTACCCTTTTCCATGTCAACTTGGGGCACATCGTTGATCACATCTGATGGCACATCGTCTCGTGGCTCATGGGCAAAGTCTAGTTCTTCATAAGAAGGAGAGATGACAACAAAACCACAACAATAAGCAGCTCATCATTGTAATTCAGCTTCCACAAATGTCATTTATTATTTATTTAACAATGTTCTTTTTAAACTTATGAACCAACTCACCTTTTGCAACGTCTCCACCACAATCCGGAGGCGTTTGATCTTCAACCTGTTAAAAATACATGATAAACAATTTAGACAACAAGCACTCACTTTGAAATAAAGCAAGTAAACCGCGCAGGAAACACAAATGTCTTGTACATGTTAGGTTTAGTAAAATGTACAAGGCAATAGTAAGATAAATTGTTGATTTTCTACAAAACTTTGTTGATGAACAAATTAAATAAGCATAAATGTTTAGACTAAGGTTATACTGTATTAATGAAATGATAAACTGCAAAAACAGCTTGCTCAACTGTGTGTGGACCCAATGTTTAAGCTCTGAACCAAAATCTTTGTTTTTCATATTTAATCAAATGACTTCTTGTAATGTTAAGAGGTTAACATTAACAATCCCATTACGAAGCGTTTTTCAGTGTTCATTTCATTGCCTTGTCATATGGCTGAATCCCAGTTGTTCCTATTGGTGATCGCACTCTACCTGCCAGTTTCTTTCTCAAATACTTAAATCAAACTAACCTTCCAGCAAAATGATGAAAAAGTTGATGCAAGCGTTTCCATTATTACCTCATTTGTCTCCAGTTGTCCTGTGGAATCAGTCAGTGGCTCAACCATGAGCTCTTGATTTCCCTCAAAGTCTTCCACTGGTGCATTACTGCTTGGCCTTGGAGATTTCACAAGTCTCTTGATACCAATGTTCTCCTCAAGAGGTTTGCTCTTTTCTCTGGGAGTTTTCATGAGACTCTTCACACCAACCATATCTTCAACTGCAGCACTTCTCTCCTTGGGTGTCTTCATTATGCTCTTGATACCTGTGAGACATACCAATGGAGAGCTCTTCACGTTTGGAGTTCTCATGTCTGTCATTTCAGATAGGTCTTCAGATTCTTGCACGTGTGCTGGTGTCTCCACAATTTCCTTGACACCATCGGCCTCTAGAGCTTTGGGAGTTTCCAGAAGTTTTGCTTGAAGGTCTTCAAGAGGTTCACCCTCCTGTTGTGGGGTATTAAAAATTATTTTAATTCCAGTGAGGCACTCCTGTTGTTGTTGAGGTTTCTGCTTAGGAGTTTTCAAAATCTTCCCTCGCAGGTCCTCAACAGGTTCAGCTTTCTGTCTTGGGGTCTTCATGATCCTCTTCACTCCAGTGAGACATTCCTGCTGTTCAGGCTTCTGTTTAGGAGTTCTCAGAAGTCTCCCTCTCAGGTCCTCAACAGGCTCAGCCTTCTGTCTTGGCGTCTTCATGATCCTCTTCACTCCAGTGAGACACTCCGGTAACTCTGGCTTCTGTTTGGGAGTTACAGATGTTGTCTTCAAATCTGTGCACTGCTGTTCACTAGATTCATCAGAGTGAATCTCCAAGGCAGGGGTGTCACTGACAAAGCCAGATTCTTGATCTCCATTAAGGAGGCGTTGGACAGCCTCACTGTTGTAGCTTCTGTCTTTCACTGTAGACAAAACACTCAGTGGTGACACCATCATTTCACCTGTAAAACAAGCCACATTTTATTGGTTTTTGCTAATTTAATTAGCTAACTGACTTATTTTGACAAACCCCATATGTCTTAGTGATTATGCAGAAGACAAATTCCACGCTGTGGTTCCCTCTTAACAATACTACCTCCACACACACACACTTTACCTGGATCCTCTGGTGTGTTCAACACTGATGGTTCAACCACATATGTGTCCAGACCTCCCACTGGTGTCTTAATGGCACTGGTCTCATTGATTACAGTTCTCCTCTTCATTTTATTTGCCGGGGTTTTAAACATTTCCGAAACTCCTGAAAACACAACGCACAATATGAGGAGGTACAATGTTGAAGTCCAAAATACATCAACAAGAACGAGTGATGCCATTTGTCGAGATGGAAAGAGGGTAATTACCCGTCAAGTCCTCATCCATCTTCATGATCTTTTTAAGGACTGCAGTATTGGTGACCAGTCTTGGTGCAGCACCAGTTGGATGTACAACCTTTTGATTGTGAGCTCTGCCCACAACAATGGTAACAGGTGAATCTGCATGTCCAGTGCTGACATGGCCCTTGAGTTTTCTCGCAGGGGTCTGAGAGATTGACAAAGACATACAAGTAAACACTCTAATTTAAGTGTGTCTTCATTGTGAAGGTCCTGTGTTAAACAATATTTTCTTTTAACAGTTTAGTTATTTAAAGCAAACACTAGTCACAGGCAGCAAAACAATACAGTCAAAGTTCTTTGTTTATAATGAGTCCAACTAGTTATGGTTGTTGAAAGACTAGAAAAAAAAAAAAAAAAAAACATTGAATTGTTACAATGACATAAGTGTACCGTGTAATTGTTACAGTATGTTATTTACTTGTGGTTTGGACACAGCCTTCTTCGTCGTCTTCATGATGACCGTTTTTTTAACCGGAGGAGCCACTTGTGCCTTAGTTGGCCCAAATTTCACAATGTCTGCCCAGGAATTCTTGACTGAAAGGAGAGAGAAAAAACAAACAAAAAAACATGTTAAAAAACCAGCGAGGCCCCAAACAAACCGCACCAGCAAGTATTCGGAGTTATATGGTAAACAACTAAAGTTAATCTCACGATTGAGATCATGAAATCTGTATGTATGTATGTATGTATGTATGTATGTATGTATGTATGTATGTATGTATGTATGTATGTATGTATGTATGTATGTATGTATGTATGTATGTANTATATATATATATATATATATATAATTATAAATGAGTGATAGATTAAATAAGATGCGATGTTTTGAAGTCAACCCATGTGATAAAACTGGATGGTAAAGGTTTGCTCTTTACACCTCATTCAACACACACGCCAAGGACAACTTTGACACTGTTTGGGATTGATTAAGTTTTCTATTGATGATGAAGTGCAAGATTTCTAATATAAGAGATATATTATAAATGTTAGGTATAACATACGTTTCATAGATGCCCGTGAAATGCCACTTCTTCTGCACATTACTTTAACAGCACTCTTTGCAACACTTGGAGTCTTCTGTGTGGTGCTCTTCCTCCTCAGGGATATTTTAGGAGTTACAGTGACTAAAGGCACCTGGTCAGTAACGGTATCCTCTGCAATTGGAGATGGTGTGCTGATGTGTGACACAGAGAAGCGCCCTTGTACTGTGGGGGTCTGGACTCCTGGTGTTACAGACTTGTGTTGATTCTTTGGCTGTTCATTGGGCTTAGGAGTTCCAACTTTGTTTCTGGAGGGGGACCTTCCCCTTGCAGGAGATGCTGCCGTGGATTTTGGCAACTTCTTTGCAGGTGATGCAGCCTTGGGAGAAGGGGTCCTGGATTTTGACGACTTCTTTGCAGGAGAAGCAGCCTTGGGAGAAGGGGTCCTGGATTTTGGCGACTTCTTTGCAGGCAGAGTTTTAGGAGAAGCATTCTTGGCGCTTGACTTCTTAGGCGATGGAGTCCTCATTTTTGCAGGACTTTGCACATTTGGGCCATCTGGATGCTCTTGTTTAAACTCCTACAAAACAAGATCCATTTTAAATAAGATTATATGATGGATAACAATTGTAATGTTAGGTCAAATTACTTGAGTCAATATCCACCACTGAAGTCTTACCTTCATGAAGCCAATGACCGATGCGCGTCCAAGGAGTGACTGGTTGAGGGTAGACAGACACAAGCTTCTCCGCGGAGCAGCTCCCTTGCGTAATGGAGAGTTAGGAGGAAGTCGTTTGTCAAACAGCTCAGGACTCAGGTGACCTCCAAAGGAAACCCGTTTCCTCTTCATTTGTGGTACGGGCAAGTTGGCCGCAAGTTCTCCACTTTTGCGTTTTCTAGAAGTCTCATTCACTAAGAAATGAATTGAAAACATCATTGTACATAAGTAACAACCAAACATATCTTAAACAGGCTTGAATGATCACTGTAATTTGGTTAACACTCTTAAATTCAGTCAACATAGTTTTATCACAATATTTATTAGTACCCTTTTCAGCTTTCCCTGAGTTCGTTGGTGATGCCTTTCGAAGACGCTGTTTGGGGGGAGTCACTGCAGGTCTGGCCTCCTTGCTTCTCCTTCTCATAGGTGACTTGGGCTTTTGAGTGGAAACTTGCTCAATAACCTCACACACAGTAAACCTCTGGGGGGTAGCACCGTTCTTTTTCTGCAGGGAAGTTGCTTCAGACTTGGCAGCATTTTCAGCTTCTGGTCTGGTCATCTCAGTAGAAGTAACCTGGAAGGACTTCCTCTGCTTTTTAACCGACTCTGGGGTCCCATTACTTTTATTTTCAGCCTGCCCTTTAGTTTCATCAGCTCCAGGAAGAACTTTAACTTCATTCTTCTTAAGAGTGCTCTTGTCTTCTGTGAAAATATCAGGTTGTCCATCATTTCTCCTGACTGAACCAGGTCTTGGAGTGCAAAACCTTGAGGTAGGTGTCTGAAGCAGACTGGCAGAAGATTTCCGAGGGGTCTTGATATCCAGAGATTTTTTGATCATTTGATACAGATCGTTGAAGGGGGAGGAGGTCTTGCTTTCCAGCAGGCTACCATCCTCCTTGGGCTCCACCTCCACAGTTTTCTCCAGGGATCGCTGGATGTTGTCGTGGTTAGCTCCATCTTTCAGATGAGGGTCTAAAAATGTGGAGAAAAAAAAAAAGAAAACCTTACACAAAAAGGCTTGTAAACGTCAGTGTAAATAAAACAAAAACAACAAGTGTTTGACTAGAGAAAAACTGCAGCCATCAAATCTTTATCAATGGACAGGGAGTTAGAATAGGGCTGCAAAAACATTTTTACTGATCTGTCAGATGTTTTATAGACTGAGCTAAATATGAATACAATAACTACAAAGACTTGTATTTTGTAAAGGATCTGTTTGATAAGGCATTCACCACTGCATACTATGAAACCGACGGTCAAACTCATGGTTCTGTACCTAAAGAAAATTAAAAATGATTTCTTTCTCCTTTTCTAAAAACATTTGATCTATCATGTTAAATCACCTGCAAAAGAAATACAAATTCTGGGGAATGCACAGACTGTTAACTGTATCTTCAAATACCTATCACACAAGTCTCACCTGTGGACACTTCAGAGGTCCTCTTTTCTCCTTTTTCAGTGGGGACTGTGTCCTCCACTTGCTGATCTTGAAGAACCTAGGCATATGAAACTTTCCTTAACACATTTATGAAATAATCAAATTGAGCCAGAGTGTAGGCAATTCAAGATGTTGGGGAGGCTGCAATGCACTAATGATAAAATAAATAAGGAGTCAATTACTTTAAAGGTTTCAGTTTTGCCTCCTATGGAAGACCTCTTCTTTGGTGTGGGTGCTGGTGGGTACTCAAACCTGAAATGACATTTAGGAACAAAATGTAAGTAAAAGCTAACCGCATCCAGTGTATGTGCTCTTTAAGTATATTCTGTGCATACTTAGATTTAAATAAAAGCACAGGTGAGTATCAGGAGAGGTGAAACTGTCAATAAAAACAAACATGGTGCATGTGGGGCCACATAACTGTAAAACTCTTGTAGAGACCACAGAAACAGCGTTTGCAGCTGGTGAGAGAGATACTTAAATGGCACGTTTATTATGCAAGTGAAAATGGTGTGAGGTCTGGCGGCGGCAGATAAAGTCTTGCAGTTAACGGAGTGGGCAACAACAATGGTAAAATGTTTCTCTTCATAATCACCTGAAAGAACGGTCAATAATAGTTATCACATCTCCATGCTTCAAACGCTCAGACTGCTTCAGTTCCTGTCCGTTGACACATGTTGGATTCACTGAGCTCAAATTTGTCAAAACGACCTGGGAGGGGAAAAAAGACAAATCACAGTCCGTCAAAGTAGCTCATAGCAGCTAGGCTTTTATCTCTATCTAGGTCAGGAATTCCTACAGTGAACTCAAGTGATTTAAGCAACCAGACCTTTTTTTTTTAAATCTACAAAATTAACAGTGTGATGATCAAAATATGAAGACATTAATATAACTATTCAATAACAGTACCTCATTATCCCAGATATCCTCTTAAAATAAAAACTAAATTAACACTGACAAGTTAATGTGGTCATGTTCAGCATGTGTCGTTACCTCTTTATTTTCATTCAAGTCAATTCTGCAATGCTCCTTTGAGACGTGAGGAAGCTGAATACGAATATCGCAGTCGGGCTTCCTGTAAAGATCACAAAGAAAATATTAGGTTTGCATGCAAGTGGTGCTTGTTCAGAAGTATTGAATGAAATGTCCCATGTCCCAAAAGCAAAGTGAACGCGTCAACTGGAGGTTTGAATATACAATAAGGATCAGTTGTACTTGATGTAAGTGAGCAGACATGCATTTAAAATTCTGACGTCAGCAACAGATGGCCCGCCTCCAAACCAAAAGGGTTTTATAGCACATCTGTCATCCCCAACATGAGGTTACACAAATACTGGCTACAACACAACATGTGCAAGTGTTTTCTGTCTAGATGTGTCCTCAGATGTGTGTAGTGCAATTAAGAAATGAAGATGAAACAAGCGAAAAGAGGCGATTTAATCTGAAAACATGACATGGCAAACTAACATTATATCCACTAAAAGCATTTTATTGAACTCACCTTCCAAATATGCACGTTGCAGTAAGAGGAAACTCGGTCCCATCTCCTCCGGTCCTCTTTATCACGACTATTTTTCCATGTAATGGCATTTTCGTAACGTTACCTAGGAACGTTAGCACAAGTGTCAAAACTGCACAGAACCCTAACTTAGCTAAACAACAATGTCAAGTTAGTATTAGTTAACGTCTATTTTAGACAACATAGCATTTTAACGTCGGAAAGAATTTCCCTCCAGAAACAGGAAACAAACTGAGGGCAAGATATGTGCGAAAAAACGCCACTAACTTACTTTGCTTATTGACGTTAGCTAGTGTGATATCTTTTTTGGCCAAAACTATGTTGTAACGTAAGGTAACGTTGACGTAATTCGAGGTTATCGTTGCAATTCCAATCAGCAGTTAGTTTGGTTAGTTAAAACACACTGCTGACTAGTCTGCGACATCATATCCCACGTGTAATGTCGCCTCGATATTAACATTATACTCTTTGTCAGACATAGATGTCAACGTAGAAATCACTTGATGTGAGATTAGAGAATACATAACAAAACATGTAGGGGTAAATTAGCCAACACTTAAGTATGTAGCCAAGACTGAACGACAGACTGAAAAATATGTGTACACGTTGTGGCCTTACCTGAAAGTCCCTTCAAAGACACGTCAACTTCTGGCAATCCATAAACATCGACTGGGATATGGCGAAGAGGAACTTCACTATAATATCATATCAGACTAAAAGTACAATTGATATCCTACCGTACCTTACAATGCACATAGACTAATAGCTAACGTAAGCTGAACAGCCGTCACTTGCCGTCTCTCTGAGCTTCCAGAGGTGCCTTAATATCACTCCGCCACTCTACAAACACACAGTAACCTAAAAAGAATATCCGGTTAAATGTATGTTTTGTGATACAATATATACATATTTTGTGTTACTACGTTTTTAAAGTTCTATTTGGTTATCTGCATCAAATTTAACTTGCATTTACATAAAGAGGACTATTTTGTTTACGAATTTGGCGGAATAATCTTACTTCGGTAAAGGGATGTTGATTTGAAAATGTTTGAAATTCCGCGCGAAGGATTGTGATTGGTTTAAACGTCACAATCTTGGTAAGAGGGCGGGGCATAGTACTTAAAGGTTTTTGCAGAGCCTGGACAGCCCTATCACTGGGCTTCTTCGCGGAAATCAGGTTAGGCATTTATAAAACATATATATATATATGTAAATGCTTTTTATCTAAATGCATATATATATATATTTCCAACTAAAATTTGTTAAAAGAGATTTTTCAAAAACCTCACCAATTGAATGGATCTTCAAACAGCCACAGCTACATCCAGATTGTCAGCAGTTTCCTGGGTTTAACAGCATATCACAGCATTGAGTAGCCATGATTTATAGTACTCTATTTGTTGTACATAAGCTTAATACATTTTTTTCACACGAGACATTTTGACATTTCATTGCAGAAAAAGCACAGGTGACATTAATAAGGCCTGTACTCCAATTAGGTGTTCCAAGGCCCTGATAAAATACGTACTGGTTTATTGGCTGGGCTTACTGAGACACCTAAATGGAACAGTGCCATCATTTATGTTATTAGTTACACCTGTGTCTAAATGTTAGTGAAAAATGTTTATAGGCCCATACTTGCACCATAATATGCTCTCAAAATAAGTCTGCTAATACATGGCTAATGAGAAAATAAATAATAAAGTTCTAATAATCTTTTGTGTCAATATGTGATTTTTTTTTTTTTAATGTTGCTTCACTATACTAGTAAGAAGCGCTAGGCAGTGGTTGTCAGATTAGGTGTTTGGAAGCAATCCATTATAGGCCTAAAGTCAAGTACAGATTTGTCTGCCTGAACCTACTGCACACCATCAAGCAACTATTACTCTTGGTGTTATCTTCGTCTTGACACCAATTTGTGCAGTGAGCACTACATATTCCGAAAATAATCAATGTACTGTGCCCTATGTACTGTGTATATATAGTTTCTGTTTGTCATTTCTTCCAATACATTCTATTCCTCTTGTTTTCTGAACAGCAGCCACTGTGGCCGCAAGTGACAATTACAGGATAATGGCAATTGCTAAAACGTAGTCATAAAGCCAGTCTCACTCTGTAATGTCCAATATATGCAAAGTTTGCTAACATTAGCCAGCATAAACTACTGGTCAAACCAGACCACGCAAGGCTATAACTGCAAAACCCTTGAGAGAATCAATTTGAGCACGGTGTGTTTTACTGCTTATGAATTCAACTTTTAAGAGGAACAATGTGTTATTTCTTTGTTAAAAGTCACAAAGTTGCACTTTAACCTAACCTTAATGCTGATTTTGATTAAGGTCATTGTCATGAGGATTCTTGGTCTGATATGTACTGTATGTAGTGGGTGATGGCAAATATGCAACACTGACTTTAAATATTAACAGTGACCTGTTAAGCAGTCTCTTCAATGCTTTGCTATTGCCACACACAAGAAAAGGAGGTTCGAAAGGCTTCCAAAAACTTCTTTCTACAAATATGATGTATGAAAACCTACTGAGGGCACCCCTGTAGCAGGCAATGAAAAGAATGACACGTGAGCAACACAAACACATTTAATAATTATTAAATGTTGGTTTTATTTTTGATCTTTTTTATTGTTTTTTTTTTTTTTTCCAAAGTCGCTTGATAATCTTGACAAAATTGCAACATATTCCATACTTCTCAAACTGACTGTGTCTGTTGCTATTCCAGATTAGCTGTGGAGGGAAAAGTTGTGCGCTGTTCTGGACAGGTGAAGTCCTAAAGGATGAAAGCAGCTTTGACCGAACAAATAAAAAGAACACATGAACGACTCAGAGAGACTCTACACTGGCATCCTATGTCGTAACGTTGCAGGGTCAGTGTCTCTCTGCACAAGTCCTGGTCTGCCAGGCCGAACAAAAATGAGTGACTGAAGAAAAATTCAGGGGCTCAGTAGCAGAAGTGTGTGAATGTGTACATCTGTGACAGAAGGGTTAGGGCGTGCAGCACAGAACATATACAAAGAACAGGCCAAGCACACAAAATGATTCCTTCCTGAGACATTGGCGTGTGTACAGTAATGATGGTCTAGATGACGTGTGTTAACGGTGAAGGCGTTTTGGCGTAAAGTGAGTCGCAGGGTGCGAGGTTGCTCTGGATCTGGCAAAAAGTCACATTCGTTTCTACCACAGGTTGCCAGGGGGAGATTTGTGAGGACTTAGTTGACAAACATCACATTTGGGACCTTCACTTGCTTGACCACTGACAGAGCAGAGGGATCACTGCAATCTAGTCTTTTCCCATCCACTACATATTATTGATCCATTCAGAGACTACAGAGAATCACTTGTGTTTAATACAGTGTGTATTTACACCATTCTTCACATTTTTAACTCTTTGAAGCCGAGCTGCTGTGGCTCACACGAACCTGCGCAGGCTACAAGTGGCATCTAGCTCACCATTTTCAGAAAACACCATCTCTTCCTGCTACATGGCCAAAAAGCTATGCCCCGACTGGAGTGCTACTTTGTTATCTACTGTATGTAAAAAACATGTTTTAAAAGTGAAGAGGGAGGGGGGGAAGTTGAAACTGTTTGTGAAAGCCACATTCTGAACAGCCAGTGATTGGTTAAGGGTCTGTCCAGTATTTAGTAGGACACAAAACATGAAAGGTCTTCCTTCAGTAAAATGTGCTCAAAATGTCTTTTCTTGCATCACAAACCTATAAACAAAACACATAAAAGATATTCTTAAAAAAAAAAAAATCATGTGAAGCCTAAAACTCTTCATAGTTTTAAAGAAATGGATACAGCTTATATACACAAACTCAAAGGCTACTTAAAATATACCTTAATAATGAATCTTCATTAATTTGATTTCTTGAAAGGACCTGTGACCATATCATACAACCAAGTTCATACAATCATTTTTTTCCATTCTCTTGGAAGCAAAAAAAAAAAAAGAATAATAAAGAAAAAAAGGAAAACAAATCCAACCTGGAATAGTAGGTGATATTCATTGCGACTTGTTTTCTGTGCACATTTGTGTATGTGTTTGTGTGTGTGTTTGCATGTGTAGACTGGAGAGAAATTTCAACATCTTTTGCTTTTTGTTAATTAGAATAATGTACAAATGTGATAAAACTGAAATGTCTCTCTCAATATTCTCGATGGGTATGAAAAGATTCAAACAGTGAAGGAGCACGACAATTTCTAATCTCAGAAAACATGTCCTCATTTCAACCTGCCATTCTGTTGTGGACATGTCAATCACAATAGTTCCTTAACTTTTTCTATATATATATTTATATATCTTTTGTACGAAATCTGTTTTTTGAAGTTGGAAAAAGAGAAAAGACCCAGAGTCTTTGAGGAGGGGGGGTCTTTTGACATGTCCCAAGCTTGCAGTCTGCCTCAGAGTACAACAAAAAAGTGTCTGGTGTTTGTCAAGTCAGTCTGTATGCATTGTTCTTGTTCATATATCCAGCCCACGGTGCCCCACCCACACTCGGTTCCATATGAAACTGGTCTCCGCTGCATCCAGATTTGTTTCCGTCGGTCTTTTGGGTGGAGAGGGGAGGAGCAGCAGTGGGGAGGAGAGAGGGGGGAGAAGGAGGAGGAGTCATCAGCAGTGTTTACGGTGTGGTCTCTCAGAGGCATCCTGTTGCCCCATCCTGCCCCGGCCTTACCTCCCCTCAACATCAGGACAGTGCTCCAGAGTGAGGGAAAGCAGATCAGGAGGTGGGGGTTTGTGTCGTAGGAGAGGAGGAGGTTGGCTCTGCCAGTCTCCTGTGTTCAGCAGTCAGGGTCAAGGCCCCCCTCCTTTGCCCCTCCTGTTTCGAACATTGAGGGAGGAGACGGAGAGCATTGTGATGAAAAATAAAAAGGTGGGCCATTACTACGGCGATTGTGTGGCTGGACTGCTTTGGGCAGAGGTAGGGGACAAACTGGGGCTGCAGCTGCCTGGGGGGGCACCACTGGGTCGGCTGCCTGCGGCCCCACTTTCCAGACCTTCTGAGTTCTCCAGCATCTCCTGGATGAGAGGGGGCATAGAGCCGGGGATCTCCATCTTCAGGGTGATGACTCGCTCAGCTCCTGCAGAGAGAGGTGGCGAGAGATGGGAAAATGTAAACTACCAAAATACATTTTAGGTTTTCTTTCTTTCTTTTCTATGATATGAAATTGAGAACATATGGAAAATAGACGCACAACTAAAATGTTATTTATTATCAAAATTATCAATAATGTTTCAACCAAACTGAACAATAATTTCATCAACTAATCTTTTTAGCACTATTCACATGTAAACACTAGTAACTAGTGTGGACCACAGACCTTTAGCACTGATGCTCCTCAGATCAGTGATCTTCATCAGCATCTTGGGGAACATGTGAGGTTTGTGGGGCCTCCTCCTCCTTACGTAAATCTTCAACGCCTCCAGGAGGGGCTCCTGCAGGACGTCCACCTTCTCTGCCTGTTCCAAGTCCTGACGATCTGTGGAGAAACACACAAAGTACAGAAAAAATGTCATAATCACAGTTAGCCACTAGGTGGTGTTCAATGAAAGAGCAAAGCATAGCCACCCTGCTGCTAGTTCATCAATAGACAGGGGTGACACTCCAGCCCGTAGCTTTAATAAACTGTTAAGACTATGTAATGGCAGGGTTTGAGGCTTTTTCAGACTGTCAGTTGGCAAAGAGAATGTTCAATGAGTTTTGAGAAGACTTGCCATACCTCCACACAGCAAACAGATGGCGCTGAGCAGCCCTGTCTCTGCATCATCCATCTCCAGAGGAAGGAGCTGGTTGGCAAAGGCAAAAACCAGGTCGGTAAGGGGACCGAAGCCGGCATTGTGCATCTGGGTTCGGTTTAGCGTGAGTCCATCTGAGAAAGTCATGGTGTCTTGCTCTGGTGTGTAGCGTGTACAGATCCGCAGTATCTGAGGACAGCAGCGACAGAGCAGGTTGTTAAGTGTTTAACAGGGCAGAAGAAGTTGAACCTCTACTTCTTTTTACAAATCTGGGTCATGTTCAGTGACATTTTGTGAATAAAAAAGGCTGGGCCGCTGTTCTTACCAGGATGTCCAGACATGCGGCTTTGAGCAGAGTGATCTGGTCGGCGATGGTAAGTGTTGTGAAGCCGGGCAGCTGCTTAGCAAACTCCACCGTCTTTATGATGCATTTGGTGGAGAGCTCACTGAATTTGTCCCACAGGTCAACATCCAAGGATACACGTCGTTCTGAGCTGTTAGTCTGTAACGGGGGGGAAGAGGTGAGGAACATTTGAGATATTTCCAGATACATTTAATTACAAGTGCAGGTGACAATAAACCACAGCTAAAACAGGTGAACTCATATAGGGAGTAACCCACAGATTGTCAGTGTCATGCTACTGACCGTAGTGTATTTGCCCAGCTGGCAGAGAGAGGGGAAAGTTTCCTGGTGTGCCTTGCGAACCCTGTCGATCATCTGCTCTGTGTCGGGACTCAGCACGTAGCTCTCTGTGCACTCCTGCTTCTTCTCATCCTTTTTCTTTTTGTTCCGGTCGTTCCTCACTGCTACAGGGAGCAAAGGAGAGGGGCAGAGAGGATTAGTTAGTTAGCTCAACGTCTAAACTTAAGATAGGTTCAGAATGTACCTCAGGTACACATGCATATCTCGGCTATAAAATTATTACATTTTTAGAAAATCACTGATTTTGAACCTGCACTGAAAACCAAGCATTTGTGGCCAATTAAATCTGTACGGATTGCTTGAAAAAGTATTTCAACATGCTAACAACCACACATATTCCATGTTCCACATAAGCACTACCACAAGGTAAACAGAGATCAGGATCAAAAGGCAAAGTCATCAGCAGGAAAGGATGCTCTGTCTGCAGCAAACGGCAGCAGCAACCACAGCATCACTTCTCTTATACGATACTATAAGATAAATGTTGTGAGACAGCTCCATCGAAGAAGGGCTATGGTAATGGAGGGAGGAGGGGGGTGGGGTGGGGGGTGGGGGGCTTGAAATAATCCAATGTGGTTTCCCTCTGGGTGATCTGGCTGAGAATAGTGTGCTCACCCCACCCCACCACTCACAAAAAACACTAGGCGGGGTGTTTAGCATTGGAATCCCATTACAGGCTCCATCCATTTCTCCCAGCCCATCCAGACTGGGGTGCAGTTTAGCAATGACTGGGTTGTGTATGTTTGTGTGTGTTGAGGGTGGGGGTGGGATGGGGTGCTGTTGATAAATAGTGGTGGTGGATGGCGCTATCCATAAGGCTGACAAATTGCCACAGCTTTCATTAGGGGTCCCGGCTAATCTAATAACATAATATGACAAATATCCTGCCTCTAATGGTTTTAAAAGGGCTCGGCTACTGAGCCCATACCAGAAAAAAACCTTCCAGCGTTCTCTCTCTTGGTTATACAACACATGTACTCTTTCCTTGTCCTCCTCTCATTTCATTCTCATCAATACACACTATCTCCCCCTTTCCAAAATTGTTTTTCTTGTGCTCTAAATCATCCAACTTTCCTAAACTCATCTCTATCAGTCCTCGCGTCTCTGCCTCCCCTCGAGGTACCTGAATTTCCCCTAGCCGCTGACCTAAGATCAGATTTTCCTTGTCTTAATCCTAACCTTGACCATTAAGGGTGAGAGCGCTCAGGCTGATGGGAGATCAGTGTCTGTGACAGAGAGGCATGGCCCGGGGCCAGGGAGGGATGCACTACTCTGTGCTGCTGCTCATCCATCAGCCGACAGACAGGCCTCCCTGCCTGGGAGAACATGAGGGGAAGGGGGAAGGAGGGGGCGGGAAGTCTGATGCTGCACTATGTTATTGCTAAGCACTGCTCGCCACAACAAGAAATGAAGAAGACCCCGCTGTGCAGATGGAGCATGGTAATACATTATGTGCCAGCGTTTTATTGGTACTCATGTGGTAGGCTAGTGTAGTCACCAAAACACATGTGGATATGCAGTAAGGAACAGTGCAGTAAAGTGTGACAAGTGATGCATCAAAACTCTATATTATACAGTATGTTATAATGGGACAGTTTAATAAACCATGTCAGTGAAAACAAGCAGAACAGTAAAATGGTTCTCACTTCCATTTACTTTAATGAGTTAAATATGACTTAGTGAAGGAACGCCCTGCATAAAACTGTAGTACGCTGCTGAACATATTTGGGCCGGCCCTGCTTGTGGTGCTGAGTGGGAATCTGTGTCCTGTCTGCCATGAGGGGAGGGGTGGAAGGCTGCAACACAGTCGATGTCCAATTAATTCACAAATAAAAGTGGGGCAATCCCTAGCGCCCAGACATTACCCACGCTGACAAATTGGCAGCACAATCATAAGCCGCACAACACAATTTAATGAAGTCATTAAAGAACTATTAGGCACAACTGGCGATCTGTCATGGCGAATTGCCACATGCAATAACTGGGGGGGGGGGGGGGG
>LKNJ01002251.1:15391-31143 GCA_002120245.1 Maccullochella peelii
AAGCGGGGGAGCGAAAATGAAAGAAATACTGCCTTTCTTTTTTTTTTTTATTGTGTGTGTGTTTGTGTGTGTGTGCATTTGATGTTTGTGTGCATGTTATTTTCAAGCAATGCATCTTTCAAAATGCATTATGAGAATATGAATGCTAATGGGGGAACTTGCATCCTGGATTGTTTGCAGTTATGTGTTCATCGCATAAAAATGATTTACAAGAGTCGGTGTGTAACGTGTACAGAATACTTTTACAGCACACATACACAGCCATCACTCAATCATTTGTTCTCATACTGGACTGCAGCTGCAGTTTTGCAGTTAATAGACAATTTCTGTTAGTGCCTCGGTGTGTATTTGTGTGTGTGTGTGTGTGTTTGTGTCTGTGCACAAGACAGAGAGGTGGGCAGACGGGGATAATTCGTGTGAGGAAAATTAAAGCACTGGCAGCTCGTCCATCACACAGATTAAATTCAATGGAAAGATAAAAATGTCAATGTTCCCGCTGCTCCTGCTGCTCGCAGCGCAGAGTCACCGTCGACAGTGATGAAACTTTCTCCCTCTCTCTGTCCTCCAGCCTCTCTCATCCCTCCTCCCCCCCTTCTGCTCTCTCAACTCTTGATTTTCATTCTCACTCACACTGTGTTCAACACTCTTTCTTCTCACAGCCTTCATCTTTCTCTACCACCATGCTTTTCTGGCTGATGTTATCCTCCCCTTGCGCTGTTCTCCATCATTCTTTGCTTCATCTTATTTTACTTTTATTACTTTTTCTATCGCTGAATGACATGTGAGCACTAGCTCTGTGAAAAAGACATAAAAAGGGGGGAGGGAATGATGATGATGAGGTATGGTGGCTGCTCTAACTATTGCCAACATAAATTCACTTTCAAGGATTGCGCAACTGAACCATATGATCATCACTGATGCACAAAAAAGATTCAAAATAGAGAAGTGTCAGTAGTGCAAATGAAATTACTTTCCTTTGTGTTGCTTGAGCATCCAGTGTTCCCCAACCTTTTTGGCTTGTGACCCTTTAAAACAGAGCAAAGTCAACTCGCTGCCTCTTGTCAAAATGTACATATTTCTATGAGCTGTTAGCATTCAAGCAAAGAGTGATTTTTACCTTCTCAGATAGTTTAATTTGAATATTTTTGAAGGTAAAAATAAGGGAAATGTCATAGTTTTATGTAGCAGAAATGTGTTTCTTTCTAACTTGTTGTTCAACTCGTGACCCCCTCAGAGTTATTTCATGACCCCTTTGGAGGGGTTCCGACCCCCATGTTGGAAACCACTGTACTAGGCTAAGGGCAACGTGTGCATAAATGAGCTAATACATCCTAACTAATTTTTCATGTTTTAGTCATCAAAATGATTGTATGATTTCATGATTTATGGTATGTTGACTTTCATTTAAGTCCTGGTCTTCTGTAACCACACACTGTCAGGTTGATATTAATGTGGCGAAAGGCTTACAGGCGTTTCCCTTGTAGCCCTCCACTTGCTCCCAATACCCCCCCTCCCTCCCTCTGACGCCGTCTTGCTTGGCATTGCCACCTGGCAGAAGACCTGGCACTGTCATCTGGAGCTGTCTGCAGACACAAGGTCACCCAGACGTCCCCTGGCGCTAGCAGGGGGTCCACCTTCTGTGTGTGTGTGTGACAGAGAGGGTATGGTGTTTAAGTGGAGCTGTCCGAGTGTATTTCTGTTGTAGCGTTTTTATTCATACCAGTTTGTGTTTGTCACCTTGCATGTCCATAATTTGAGTGTGTGCATGAAATTATGCACAAGCACGCATTTTTATGTGTGCGTGTGTTCTCCTGTCTGTGTGTGTGTGTGTGTGTGTGTGAGAGGCAGAGAGACTCCCTGCTGGCCCCAGATGGCCAGCCTCTCCTTCCTCACTAACCCTGACCAGTTTTACTAGCCAAAGTCACTGCTGAGGACACAAGATGAGCAATCTGCACACTCTGCACAAACTGACCACAATCAGAAAAAGGCATTACTATTAAACCAAAACCATTTGAGCAAAGGTGGGTCAAAATCTATCTGGTAATAAAATTTCCAGGCTCCACTCCATTCTGAAAAACTATTTTAGCGGTTTTCACTTGTTCAGTGCTACTTGTTCACCACTAGATGGCTCTCCAACTCCAGTCTATTTCCCTGTTGTGTGCTGTGTGCCTCTGTGTGAGTCTGTGTGTAAAAGAGCTGGCTGCTGTGATCCTTCTAACCATGATTAATGGCCCAATTCAAAGGTAAGGAGCTCAGAGGATAACTTCTTTTACTGTAAGCCACAGTGCTGTGGCATGGGGAGCGCTCCCTGCACCCGCTGTACCAGAAAGATGAGGTAAATAGCGCTGGGAAGACAGGAGGCAGAGAGGGATGGAGCAATGTCTGCATGCGAGTTTAAACAGGTGTGTGCCTGTGCTACACTTTCTGTCTGCATATGCCTATTTCTATAGCTATTACTAAGTATTAATCAGTATTCATGAATTAAAATGTGTCCCATACACACATTCTGGTAATGTGTAAAATGATAGCAAGTGAGTGAGTGTGATCGGGTTGAGGTAAAAACCCTGCTGGCTTCTGAGTTCTCTGTGGTCACACCTCTTCCAATTACTTTATCAAGTCTGACTGCCTGCGTGTATATGTGTGTGTGAGTGTGTGTGTGTTCACACAGCCCCCGGGGTGCAATGATGGGAGCAGACGCCTGCTCTTTCACTCTCGGCAGGTGAGAACATATTCATCACAGAGGCCTGCCAAGCCTGGCGACACCCTGACTGTTATTGCCAGTCTGCATCACGGCTGCCCTTTGTCTCGCATTTACAGCAGATATTCTCTTCAAACTGAAACCTCCAGACTTAAAAACAAAATCAACTAAATGCATCACTGTATGAGGTATGATAGTAACGGCTTTGAATTTTCTCAGAAAAATGACTAAAACTGACAGGAATCACTGCTAAAGCTGATATGTGTGTGCATCGATAGTGAACGCTTATGCAGTGTTAGTAGTGGAACAAATGTCAACCAATGCTGCGGCTTAAAGACTTCTTGCAGTGGTAACAATCATGCTAACCACTCTGGGATTAAACAACTGTGATGAGATCTGTGCTTGGCCCTAAGAGCCTTGTGGGAGCAGGGCATTCTGAGTAATACAGTTTATATACTCACACTCCTTGGACATCCCGACTTCCAGGCACTTCTGCAGCCGACAGTACTGGCAGCGGTTGCGGGTGACTTTGTTGATGATGCAGTTCTTCTCCCGGTGACAGGTGTACACCATGTTCTTCTGGATGCTTCTTCGGAAGAAGCCCTGTGTGACAGAAAGACGGAGAGATGAGGAGAGAGGACAGGTGTTGTGTGAGGGAAATGGGACTTCTTCACAAATAGAGCGGCAATTAGCTAAATTACTTAGCAAATATTGTTGTACTGTTTACTGTTGTGCGTGAGCCTTCTGCAAACTCTCTCCTCATGTATTGCCCACGTTTACAATGTCCTTTTTCATCCAGTTCCTAACAAAAAAACCTCCTAAATTACTTGCTGCAGTTCAAAGGCAATGAACTACCAAACAGTATCGTCCGTAAAGGGTTTATTCCCCGTCTAATCTGGACAGACACCAATAGTCGGTGAACTGTCAACATCTCATGAGGTCCCCTGCCTCCTCGGTGATGGCCACTAGTGATGAACACAACACGAAAATGCTTTTGGAGATGTTTCAGGTCCAAAGGTTTTTGGGGCAAAAGGCACAGGGTTACTGGGTGCCATATAACCATGGCCTAGTTTACACAGCCAGAAATAAGCAAGTCTAGATCCAGGCCAAGTGCGTATTATTAGAGAGAGACAGAGAGAGAACATGAGTGTTGTGTAAGAACAAAAAAGGAATCCCACTTTTCCTGCATTTCCCTTTTAATCTAACTAGATCAAACAAAATAAGATAATACAAAAAATTATAATAAAATTTTTTATCCATGCGTATTAGGTAGAGGACAAATTATAACGAGTTCATCTTTGGGGAGACTTTGGGGAGAGTTTTGATTGCACAAAAGGAAGACATAGACAGCAAGTAAAGTATCTCTCGCTGATGAATGCAATACCCATCCCGTGCACTAACTCAGTAATAATTTAGATACCCTTCCTATGAACTGTAAGAGGAGCTCTGACAGCAACAAACGAGATAAGAATATTAGGTAATAAAGTCTCAAAGGAGCTATCTATGTTTTAAGTAAAAAAAAAACTAAAAAAAAACGACCACATCTTTAAGTTACTAGATAAAATTTTATACCTTTGTCTAAAAACATCCCTAATTCTGAAGACTGGATTATCTATATTTTGTGATTTTCTGATTGCAAGCAATGTTAATGTAAAAATTGTGCTTTGGAACCAAGAGGGTCATTAAATGCCGCCCATTTGTCAAATAGAGTCAACAATGACAAACCAGTTGAAAAGCCATGCATCATAACTTATATTCTCCTTAATACCATACAACCCCAATAAAATCAATGTTAACCTCTGTGGCCTTATTGCTTAAACATCCCTTGTGTGTCAAAAAGATTAATGCAAACCAGCCACAACTGAGTGAGTACTCAGCAAGCAGGACTCGGGACAAATCTAATACAGGTCAAAGTCAGTATCGATGTGGCACAGTGGGACATGGGTTATGTTTTGGTCGGTAGGAGGGTGGGTGAGGCTAGCTAGGGAGAGAAGGAGGTGTGGTGGAGTGTGGTGTGGTGGGGTAGCTGCCAAGGAGCCCCATCCCATGCCAAGGGATTAGCTTTGCTAGCCGACAGATGGCCGGTGGACCTAAGCCCGCAATTTGTCCTTCCCAGATCACCAGCCTCTTCTCACATCTCCCGTCCACCACAGAGGGGAAGTGATTCAGGACTCTAATGAACTACAAAGAGGAAGTGTGTCATGCATCTGCTGGAACATGGTACCAGCGCGGGCGACGGTGCTGATTACACATGATAGACTTTGCTTCCGGCTGGTAGAGGAAGTGTTTCAGTCCTCAGAGGGTCACCTCATCTAACCTTTGTCCTGATTTCATCAAGGCCTCACATCTGCTTTGCAACTTTCTGTCACATAAAATACATTTTTAAGTCCTGCTTTTCATGCACCATTTCCAGCTAAGAAATAGAAGGGTGTGGTACCTGCCAATACCTACAAACTCTTCTGAGAGTGTCTGTCCCCCAACAGAATAATGAGGCCTTGACAAACAACAAAGTGGAGACAACAAGGCTTAAAGTGTGATGTTAATGCTAGCAGCTGATGCTGAGGGATAAGTCTGTGGTCTTTGTGTGCGCATGTATCATGTCCTCTTTGATGCGACTATGCCCCGACCCTGACCCCAGCATCACCAGGGGATTGACCCACACCCTCCTCACATCATGAGGCTCAGGTGCCCTCTTGCAGCACCTCCTGATTGGCTGTGGCTGCCGGCTCGTGGGCCAGTCGATTGTTCCTGCCCTTTCCCTCCTCTCCTCCTTTTAGGAGTCATTGCTTCCTGCGGCCCTTAAGCCTCTTTTTGTATCACCGCTTAATCCACCCAGCGACAAGAGCCCTCAGCGGGCCTGTCAGCCACCCTGCAGTGTTCAGAGGAGATGAGAGCCGCAAGAAGAGGGAGAGGGAGAGAGGGAGGGAGGGAGAGGGAGAGAGGGAGGGAGGGAGAGGGAGAGAGGGAGGGATAAAAAAGAAGAGTGAACGGTAACAGCACATACATGATTGCATGTGTCATGTGCTCTTGAATTCACAGCTGTCCACCTGGTGTGCGTTATGAGCCCCATGCGCTTATGAGTGTGTCAGTGCGTTCTACTTTGCATGTGTGTGAGGAAATGCTTTATTAAGAGGGAAGCAGGGGGGAGTCTGGGGTTGGCGAGTTCACAGGGAAGCACAGGAATCCTCTCTTTCGTGACTTTCACACTGTGCCCAGATTAAGAGTGCGTTCCCAGCCTCCCACTGCGTCCGTGCATGTGTGTATATGTGTGCGCCTGTGCCCCTGCCTCTATTACGAAGCAGCTATTGCTACAGCCCACACACTAGTAAAGACGGATGCTTGGTAAGAGGGCCATTTGAACACAGCAAATGGGGGACATTCTTGCAAGAAGCGGCGGTTGGGGATTTTTGGAAATATGGTCGCTTCTCTCCCATTGCAGTGGATACCAGGAGGAGAGATCACCTGCTGTGTGCTGCCATGCCTCCAAGACAAAAACATAAACATGAGGGGGTGGGCATGCATATTTAATGGTTAAGTGTTAATATCTGGAGGGGAAAAGAAGTCTAATGCCGGTGAGTATGTGCGGGCGGCAGAACTTAAACAACAAACGAATGAGCTGTCTCCAAGTAGCAGAGCTCAACATCCCCCTCCTGTTTCCTCTGTTCACTGCAGCCCCCAGGAAATGCCTTTGTAGTTTGGCATGCTGCAGCAAAGCAGACACTGCTAACCCTCGACTTACCCCAGTCTCAGATGAGACAACCATATACATTCACATGCCTGTAGTGTTGAATTATTAAGTATGCTATGCCAAGTCATCTCCTCTGAAGTCAGAGATACGGAGAAGTCATCCTGAATTTTTCAAATTAGCACTGTGGCTGTTGAGTGAGCAGACAGCTGGGTCATGGATGGAGGACTAGCGGCTGACACTAGCTGTTTAACTGGGGATATTTTCATAGTTTTTGATATTATGATAACACTAACCAGCTGATCTGTGGTGTTCTTGGTACATGGGGGCATCGCTAGAACGGAGTACAGGTTTAAAACAACTCCTCAGATTAAAAAATATTATCTAAACCACTTATTTGGTAATAAAAATTAAAGTGAATATTACAATCATCTACTTTCCGGTTCATCTTTGACCTGGTACACTTAACACTGAAATGTCTATCATACCTTAGTTTCAGTGTGCAGAGAGAGAGTGTCAACAGCTGATGGTCAAACTTATGAATTAAGTTATTGTTTGTCATTGTTCTAAAACATTTTGCACTGCACAATATCAGTTGGATGATGAATTAAAACATCAGCTGCAGCTCTACTGCACAATGGCCTCAAAAAGCTAATTACAGTGTCAATTCTGACGCTACTTCTGAGCTGTCGGAGGAGAACAACACTGTGATCGCTAAGGAGAAACAACTCATTACTGAAGTTTACAGCTCATCTATTGTTTGCCCTGCTTCTATGTTTATCGCACTGTTACAGACTTTTTACCTATCATTAGCGAGTGTCCGACTGCTGTGTGTGTAATACCTTTTAAATGCTTCCTTTGCCTGTGATTGACCTTTGGGATGAAAACATGTGAAAATCCACTTCTTGTAACTTGAGAAATGTAACTTTTCAGGAATGACTACTGACAAAGTGAGACCTCATATAAAGATGTGAACAGTCCCGCCTCATACTTTCTGTTTTTAACCCAAAAAAGGATAAAGATTAGTATTAATTTGAATTTCTGTTTACATTTTCATTTCAACTGCATCAACAATTAATCCAACAACCCTCAGCTCAATGCAAGTTTGTAAAAATGCAGGTGGCTGCTTAAATCTACAAAACTGCTGTCTCTGCTTGAGGCGACATGAGGTGTGTTTAACACTGACGCCAGATGCTGCACACATTTTGAGGTCAAAGTCGATGCGTTTTAATACATGCAAACAGCCCACACACGGGCACAAACAGGGCTATAGTCAAGATACATAAAGTAGGCAGCAGCTAGCTTGGTAGCTGTCCACTTTACCAACCACTTGCAGATAGTGAACATGTTTGTTTCAAGTATTTCATATAAAATAATTACGTTTGATACTATGCACACTACCAATACTAAGATTAAATTATATAACAAAATAGCATAAAAATCTAAATATAATTTAACTGATTTTACGACTTTAAATTTGGAAAATCTGTTTGCCGATATTTCAAGCATCCACAGGACCCATGGAGCAGCACAGTCAGCAGCAGTTTGGTTGCCCCTATAAAACAGCACAGGGGTCAGCTTTTACTTACTTTGTTAACTTTTTATAAGTCGCATTTGGGGAGCAGGTTAAGTTTCATGGAGCACTCAGAGGGTTTGTGTTAAAAGGTTATGTGTTAGTATGTATGGGTGTGCCAGACTCCCAGCTTTCCAGTGCTCTCCTCCCCTCCATTGCATTCTTTAGTCATTTTCCCCATTCCCCCTGTGCTCTGATGCGCCGACCGTCTTTCTTTTGGTGTCAGTGAGTTCAGCTGTGGCCCCTGTACCCCGTCCGCCTAATCCACTGCCCCTCCAACCATCCCTACTTCCCAGCTGTTCATGCCTCCCAGAGCAGTCTGCTCTCTCACTCAAGCTATCTCACTCCCTGCAGTCTCTTCCATCTTTGTATCATTTTGTCTGCATTTCTACATTCCCCCTGAATTGCTGCCTTTTCATTTTTTTTATTTTTATTTTTTTACCACTACTGCATCCCACCTTCTTCAGTACGGCTTTTTCTCTCTGATCTACCCCCTTCCTTCTGCACCACTCCTATCCCTGCACATATGGAAACACACACCCAGTATTGGCTGGACAGTCAATAAATCAGAGGGTCTAGCAGGCACCTGTCACCAACAGCACCACCCTGCCTGCCTTCATCAAACCACTCCCTACCCCCTTTTGCTATACACAGGGCTGTTGTCATGAGAAAACCTTGCAAGGAGGATTTACATACTCCTGTTTTGGTTAAGACTCTACAACTTTGGAAATCCTATTTGGTAAATTCAAGATATCATGATGGCCAAGCAAAACAAAAACAAGGTGGTTGTTATGGAGATTAAGGTTCGCACCTGGCAGTAACTACATTAGATTCCTCAAATCCCTCCTCCTCATCTCTATCTTCCTCCGAGCTTACACAACTCTGGCTCCATACCTTGGGAGAAGTGAGATAAAGACATCTGTGTGCTCACACTAACAGGAGAACATGTATGCATGCACACAGCAACTATCAACTGATAACAGAGCAGATGGGGGTTATGAGGCCTCTTCAGCACCTGTGTAACATGGCTGTAGTGATAACAGACGGCCAATGTGGGCACGTCAGCAAAGCTTATACGAGCACAACACTTGATAGATGACAAAGTTTCACATACCGCACATGATAAGAGGCAGGTCCATCATATATGTTATCTTTACAATGTGTTGTAAAATTGCAGTTTTTAAGTGTTGAAAGAGGCAATTGAAACTTGTCCAGGTCATACTGATGATTAAGCAGCTCAATAAAGCAACCGATAATGTCAGTTAATGATTCCCCACAAAAAAGTAGTCAACTTTGTCTAATTTCCAACACTGAATTCCAGCATTAAACACTGAAAAACCCGAAAGGATGTGAAATACTCAAAATGACGTGTCTTATCATTCCCATCATCTCAGCTTAGGCTGTGAAGACCCAAGAGTGTTTTTGTTTCCTACTGTAAATCACATGAAGGTTACAAGATTGATGAACATCTTGCTTGCTTGGCAGATTCAGAGGAAGGCTGGGAGTCTCACCTTGCAGCCTTCACAGGCGCTGACACCATAGTGGTACCCTGAGGACTTGTCCTGGCACACAAAGCAGGGCTTGTAGACGCGGGGCGGTGGGGGAGGCGAGGGCGGGCTTGGCACTATCTCCTCTGAGCTGGTACTCTGGGTCTCTATCGCTGTGGAGAGGAGAGAGCAACAAGAGGGGTTAGTGAGCACTATCAGATGGAGCGCTGACAGAAGTGCAGCATTAATCGATATCAGCGGGATAAACACAAAATCTCAAATGTACACTTACACACACACACACACACACACACACACACACACACACACACACACCTTAAACAACCCAGTCCAGACAGATAGACTGCTGACAACAGCCAATACAAATCACCAGAAGGGGAACTTACTCACGTTCTAACAATGTGTTTGAAAAAGAAAAAAAAACTGCAAGTGCAAGGACAACTTCTTGATCTGGCATTTTCATATCCGCCACAGGAAAGACCGCGTGAAATATCTTCAAAGAACAAACCCTCTTACACACACACACACACACACACACACACACACACACACACACACACACACACACACACACACACACACACACAAATCATCAAAGCACCAATGAAACCAGACTATGCAGAGTATTCTTATTTACTGCTGAAATGATGGCTTGTGTGTGTGTTACAGCAAGAAGCTGTATTTGTTTATTGGTTTTTAAATTGTGCAGTCTTTTTAAGTATGAATGCTTGAATATATTAAAAAGGATAAAGCATACAGTGTACCAATCAAGAGCAACAAATACCAGTAAACCGAAAGAGGCCGAGTACACTCTGTCTTCATCCAATAAGCACTAATATCACAAACCAAACATGTGAGCATTTTGTAGGCTCCTATATTTAGTGTTCTTGTGTACACGGTAAATAAAGTGGTCCAGGATCGCAGGGTAGTAACCTGCTGTTGCATTCATGTAATACGTATTGGACTTTGACCTCAATATCCTGTGAGTTACAAAACACGGCTCTCTAATCAAATATAAAAACAAGCACACAGCACAGACCTGCACCCTATGGGTGACTAAATATCTGTATAATCCCGGTTTGAAAGTAGAACTATGTGGATTCTACTTGTGACTATACTGATGCCAATAAAATGCCCGAGGTTTGATTTCCAAACAGACTGGTTTTTATTTTTCATTTAAGAAAATAAGAGGTGGTGGTGGCCTTAACACAAACTGCCATTCAAGAAATTACTAGTTGCAGTACACAATTAAAACTCCTAAAATTAGTGATATATCCTTCTGGTCCATATGCATACTATACAGGTATGCTATACGCATGTGTGCATCTTTGCAGCCCCGTTGCTCCGCCCAGTGTCATCAGCTCAACAGATGAGGGATTGGGGAGATTGACAAGCAGCTCAGGAGCTGCCTGCAGCTCAGTGCTCGAATGTAAATAAGCCATCTATATTTAACAGAGGGGGCTGGTTCAGCAGTCCTGTAGTACAGCTGGGAACACACTCCACGTGAGTGCACCGCAGACAAACACTACGCTCGCACTGGATCCTGACACAACACACACAACTCTAATCGCACTGCACATTGGGCAATATTAAAGCAAGGGTGACGTTTTTCTTCGTCTTTTTCCCCCTCACACTCACGATTTCACGATAGTGTCTGTGTGCGGGTCTCAGGTTGCCAATCTCCATGCGCATGCAGCAGATGGGTGCAGGGGAAGACGACGTTCAGAACAACCTTAATAAACCAACCTGAGGCACAGATATGTTCATGGCTTCCTGGAAAAAATAACAGACACAAGCACCGTACACCAAAATCTAGCCTCTCCAAAGCCCACGTGTTATCTCACACAGCATATCCAAGTGGGTTTCAGGTGACGGGGACAGTTGAGCTAAACAGCAATAAGCTCACATTGCAACACCTAACAGTGACACCCAATCAGGCCCGGGATATTAAGACATTTCATTTAAGAAGCCCAGGTGTCAGAAGCCACTTTCACACCAGCAACAACCTTTTAAGCTCCGGGTGGAAATATTTTCGAAAGAGAAAGGAAAACAGTGACAAGCAACTGGAGTGAGACACGCTCATTATTTACTTCTTTTTGTTTTTGGAACAAATTTATTTGCAATTGGGGAAAAGGCAAACATGATGTAGGGAGGCACAAAAAGGCAAAGATGTAGGAGAGACAGAGAAATAAACAAAGGCAAAAATACAAAACAGATGAAGTTAGAAAAATGGTACACATACACACACAGGGAGTGAAAGCTAGGCTGTATTACTTTACTCATGTTCCTCCCTCGTGTATTTAGATTAATCTACATTACACACACACACACACGTCAGGATTTAACTTAATGCCTTGAAAAACTACAAATGGGAGTATTTAGAAAAATTCCTAACTTGTGTGAAGCAAAAAATTTATTTCAGAGACGTTTACAGGAAAGGAGTTACATTTGAGAGAATGTTTGAACTCATATGCTCATAATGAAGAATTATACTATTTTCCAGCAAGGAGAGTTATGCATACAGCAGTAAGAAGACACTTTTATTTTTACTGTGGCTGAGGAGGAAAAAGGATTCGGTCACAAAAAGAGCTGGGAGGAGGGTGAATGTGAGAAGGAGGACAGATTGTGGGCAGGGAGAGAGCCCGTTTATTGGTGTCATTACGGGCCCTCTTTGCCCATGCCACTGGGCCACGCAGTCACCACACTCATGTCAAACAAATTAAACTTAAATAGAGCATCCCTTACATGACATGGCATATTTTCTCTTTAGCAAAAAAAACATTCACAGTTTTCTGCGCTCTTCTGCCTCTGTTGATGTGGATTCCAGCCCTCCATTATTAGTGTGACCACAGAGCTATTCATCCATGTTAAAGCTGCCTTCATTAGAAACGCATAGACAAACAGATGTGGCACCCACCCACACACACACATACACAAAATTGCATCAATGCCTACATTTACACAGGCTAAGGGCTTTCCTGGAGCCATTAAAAAAGCCTCATCGGTCGGATACACGCACATAAACACACACAGACAGAATGTAGAGTCTTAATGAGAGCACCCATGGAAATCTGGGACACAAGGACAAGAGTCTGTGAGGGGGCTGGCGACTGTAATTAAATACAATGGCTGGCTTCTGGAGCCTTGTCAAGCTGAGGCATGGAGCAAAACAATGGCAGGCCTGTGGACAGAGAGGCAGAGAGGCTCAGCGGAGAGGACAGAGCTACTTAGCCCTTCAGCAGGCACTATTCCACACCAGCCTGCATCCAAGCTCTGATCAACACCAACCATAACACAAGCCGGCCTATTGTGTGATCCACAAAATCATACGCACAAACACTGGAAGAACTGACTCACACTTGCCTGGAGAGCTTCCCTCGATATCCTTGCAACATGTTAACACTGGAAATTTGCGTGTCTGGCAGGGTTTCCAGGCCGGAGCCCCTCCAGAGGCTGCAAAGTCACCACGGTAACTAATACTTGAGCTGCAGCTAGAATATCATTCCTTTAGCCAAGAGAGGGCTAGCATGAATAGACAATAACACCCCGCTTTGCTTAGGGATACAGGCACAGGAACCCGCAACCCTGAAAATAATGTTTAAATGAAAAACAGTAAGGAGTCACTGATAAGGAATCTATTGTACTTTGGTGAAACCCAAACCGCATGAACCGTATGGTCACTGCAATTGTTGTCAACCAGACACAAGGCTGGATTCAAGACTACAGCCTGGCATGTTGTCAGACCAGTCCCAGAAGCGGGAATAAACAGCACAGGCTGTCAGGTGTAACCAGCGAAAACAAACCTGAAGCTGCACTGTGTTGAAACAGCAGTAGTTCATTTAAAGGAGGTGGTGTCTCTGACCACTGGCTCTGGCTGAAAACTAGCCTTTCTGCTAATTCTGGCACATTTAATGTTATGTATGCATTAAAAATGATTACACAACTGTTTCTAATTCTGAATTTTATTATTATTAATTGCTCTAAACAATGTGTGAGCTGGCCATGAATTAACAACATACTTATCTCATAAAACAAAGTCTGAATGAGAAATTTGTTAAAGCTCCAAGATTTAATTTACTTAGATCTTTCCTTTGATATTCACATTCACAGACAAATATTATAAACACTCAGTGTGTGTGCAGCTATCTTAATAGCTTAATGTAGCATGGTGTTCTCCAACTCAGAGCCGAAGCACCGGCGATTTAATTAAGTTCAAGTGTGAGTGGTCTGTAATGCCGCTCTTCACATTCACTTTGCATACATCATGAGCCACAAGTGCACTTAGGGAGAAGCCGCGCCCTCGCCGCCACATCCTCCATAAGCAATCACCGCATGCCTAGACTTAAATGGACATATATGCACAAGACTGAAATGAAATCTATTCTGATGATGAATTGGCCGGAGCTGTAATACTGACGTAAGATAGCCTGGCTAACATCAGCACTTCAAAGGCATCAAGACCAAAAGACCACAGACGAAGAGACAGACAGACAGACAGACAGACAGACACACACACACACAAGCCCACCGGCTATTATCAAGCCTCCAGACTCTGGGCTGTCTCGGCCCAGTGCTGCTGAGCAGTTCCTGAGGTTCAGCTCTCGGTTAGTCCTCTGAGATTTGATTACCTTCATCCCCACTGGTTACTGGGCCCAGCTGTGAAGCATATTAATGAGATTTCACCATCATTAGGGGGAAGCTAACTACATTAGCAGGCTGACTGGTTGGCTGGCTGGATTGTGGTAAAGGGAACTGAAGAAAAAGAAGGCAGAGGGGATGGAGGAAGAGAGGGGGGGCTTTGACAGGGTCTTCCACTTTGTTGAATCCTACTCCATCATGGACCATTGTGTTCCCCTTGCTTCTATTAGGTTATTTGGACACACACACATGCTTGCCATGTGTACGATACATGGGAGAACATATAGAGGTCCATTTGTCTTTCCATGCAGTGAGTGTGCAGGAGAGGATACACCAGACAGACCACCATGCCACAGGCTGCTGCATTAAGGCTTGCTTTGAAGTCTACTTAAAATAAATTAGTGGGATGGCCAATGGAACAGCCCCGGGGGATAGAGACCGCCTTGCAAAATCCTGAGAGTTGTAGGCCAATGTATCATGCACGTCCGTAAAAAGGACTGGCAGCAACTTTTTTAAGTGCAGTGAAACTGACCAACAAGTAAGCAGAGAAGGGCATCACTCATGCATGGTGCTTGACGTTTGCTAAATATTCAGACGTTATTTCTGGTTTCGGGAATGTGGGTAAGCCAGGAGCAGTGAAAACGATAAACACACACGAGGGGAATGCTTTGTCAGCACTCTTCAATTACTGAAGGGGGAAATGGGACTATTTCCTTGCTTACAGGGAAATCCTGCCATTCTCTGACAAAGCGTCATAACAGCTTTCCGCTGAAAATGGATGGGGCTCCGTTCGCTGCCTTCACACTGATTACTGACAGTAAAGCCACGCACGTCATCTGAATATGAGCCGGGGTGAGGGTGGGTGTGCGCGATCACACACTAGCAGGCACGCACAGACTGACAGCTGTGAGGAGAGCGACAGTGGGGTTTGTTTATGTTCAAACACCGAGTGTGAGCAGTTATTGGATGGGAGAGGGGGAGGAATCTGGCGGCAGACAGGCATAAGTGAAAACACACACACACACACATATACAGAGGAAGGAGAGCCAGTGGAGGTTAACATGGGGCAGGAGAGCAAACCGCGTGCCTCACGCCTCCCATATTCACTGTAACTAAATCCAGCCTTTCAACCCCGTCTCCCGTCACTGTCCACCTCCATCACCTCTACAACTTACACTCTATGCAAGGCAGCAAGTCCCAGGAAGTCCTCTTTCACTTCTTGAATCTTGCAGGCTTTGGACTTGTCTTGCAACTGTGGGCCGTTTGTAAACTGGTCTCATATACACTTTTAAAGCATTAAGATGCTCATCATTACAGCCACAGACTGCAAAAGGCCATAAAATCTATCCAATATGGGAAGGTCAATATCCGATTTATTTTCCACCTGAAGATGCAAACAAGTCACAATGGATCAATTACGGCATTTTATTGCCTTACAAATTGTTCCTGATTCTGAAGTTTGTTATGCTAGGCCATCTGTCACAACCCCCACTCATATGATGCATGTTATGGCACCATATGAATGTGTGTGTGTGTGTGTGTGTGTGTGTGTGTGTGTGTGTGTGTGTGTGTGTGTGTGTGTGTTTCAGTGAGGTGAGATAGGAGGATTACTGAGGATCCCCCTGCCTGGTTGTGCTCCTAAGCTGCTGC